>CM076571.1:847009352-847103613 GCA_034641835.2 Pinus albicaulis
GGCAATGGCACAAGCGGTGCAGGATCTGATGTGCTTCTCGACATCCTTTCGAAGGTTCGGCCAATAGAAATACTTCTGTAGTATTGCTACTGTTTTCTCGACCCCGAAATGCCCAGCGACTCGACTGTAGTGTGCTTCCCATATCATCTTGGCACGATCGCTTGAAGGAACACAAAGGTGTCCCAGGTGACATAAAAGTGCATCTTGGAGGTGAAAATTTGGAACTTGCGTACCCCCCAAGAGTGCCTTGTAAGTGTGGCTGAATTCTAGGTCACTCTCATAGAGAAGCGGCCAATCAGAAGTCTCGTGCCCACAAGAGTTGAGCACGGTGGTGAGCGCCACGATCGATGGTCGGCTGAGGCAGTCTGCAACATTATTGGTGCTACCCTTCTTGTACTTGATGTTCAAATGAAACTATTGCAGATATGTGGACCACTTCTCATGGCAATCATTCTGCAACTTCCCTTGTGTCTGTATGAATTGCAGGGTTCGGTGGTCTGTGTAGATGATTGTTTCCTTCCCCAAAATGTAATGCTTCCATTGTCGACAAGCTTGCACAATGGAATACATTTCTTTGTCATAGGTGGGATACTTGCGAACTGTCTCAGACAATGTCTCACTGTGGTATGCCACTGGATGTCCCTGTTGAGTAAGAACTGCCCCAATAGCATAGTCAGAGGCATCTGTCTCAATCTCAAACGGCTGCTACAAGTCTGGTAAGGTGAGCACTGGGGCAGAACAGAGCCGATTTTTCAATTCTTTGAACGCTTTCTATTGAGGTTCCGACCAAAAGAATTTTGCTCTCGCTCCTCCTTTGGTGACTTGACTCAAGGGCCAAGTGATATGAGAGAATCCCAACACGAATCTACGGTAGAAATTAGAAAGACCCAGAAAGCTGCGAAGCTCTGTTATAGTAGTCGGGGCTGGCCAATTCCGAATAACTTGGATCTTGGCTAGATCCACATGCACCCCCCTTTCATCAATAATGTATCCCAGATATTGAACCTGGGTCATGCCAAAAGTGCACTTCTCCAAATTGGCACAAAATTTGTGTTGCTGCAGTGTTTGGAGGACTTGTCGGATGTGATGAAGGTGCTCTTCCCAAGTCTTGCTGAAAATCAAAATGTCTTCCAAGTACACCACTACGAATGATTGGTGAATGGCCGCAAGATGTCGTCCATCATCCTCATGAAGGTTGTGGGAGCATTCGTCAACCCGAAAGGCATGACCAGCCATTCAAAAAGGCCTTCCCTAGCTTTGAAGGCAGTCTTCCACACATCAGAGGGTTCAATTGGTACCTGGTGATACCCAAACTTCAGGTCGATCTTACTAGAATATTTTGCACCTTGGAGTTGGTCCAGAAGGTCATCAATCTATGGGATTGGGTACCTATTCCGGACAGTGATCTTGTTCAGCGCCCAATAGTCAATACAGAGTCTCCACATCCCATCCTTCTTCTGTACCAACACAATCGGGCTCCCACAGGGCGATGAACTTGGTCTGATGTGACCTTTTTGCAACAGCTCCGGAATCTGACTCTTGATTTCATCATTTTCCAGAACAGAGCATCGATATATTGGTCCATTGGGTAGCGGCGCACCTGGGGTCAGATCAATCGGGTGCTTGACCTGGCAGTGCAGAGGAACCCCTGTGGGTGAGGTGAAGATGTCCCCGTACTCCTCCACGACCTTATCCATTTGTTTTTGTCGTGCAGAGGGGCCCTGTCTGGAGGTCGTGGCCACAGTCTTCTTCTTTCCCTGGGGGCGGATCGTCAGGAAAAAAAATTTCCTGGTTTGGGAAATGAGCTTACTGCATTGTTTTGCAGTAACCAAAGAGATAGTCGTAGGAGGTGGTACCTCTGGTATCCTGTACAACTTATTTCCCAAAGTAATAATAACAGCACAAGGTCGAGACTCATACACAGCATGACGCTTCCACAAGTATGGTTGTCCTAATAATACATCAGAAACATCAATAGGAGCAACGTCACATAATACCTCATCCGTGAAGGGATTGATGCTATAGGGAAGGCGGCACTGCTGGCTGACGCGGAGATCTCGTCCTTGGTGAAGCCACCCGATGGTGTATGGATGTGGGTGAGCTGTGGTCGGCAAGCCCAACTGCTTCACGGCGTCTGCTGAAATGAGGTTCATTTGGCTCCCATTGTCGACAATGAACTGTACAGGGGAGCCCTTTACCCACATCTGGGAGGGGCAGAGACGTTCCTCCTCCTCTGGATCTTCCGGTTCCTCCTTCTGGACCTTTGTATTGGCAACAGTGGCATTGGGCTCCGCATCAATAATGTGTTTCCCTTTTTCATTCCCCTTTTCAGGTTCTGATTCGGAGTCGGAGCATGCATCTGACTCAGAAGCCCTCATCTCGGCCACTAGCGACTGCTTGGCCCGACAGTCACTTGTGTTGTGAGTGGAGCTCTTATGGAACTCACACCACTTTCCTGTTTCCTTCTTTGGCTTTACAGTGTCGTTATTTTCTTGTGGCTTTGACAGATTGTCTTTAGCCGCCATGCCTTGGCTCTGTCCTTTGTTCTGCAGTTTGGAAGCACCTTTTCCTTGCTTTTGATTCGCAGACCCAAAGTCTCGTTTCTTCTGTTTGAATTTCTGCTCAATCTTGGCAGCATACCAGTATGCCGTACCAAGCGAGGAGAAGTCGAGGAACTCCATTTCCTCCTGAAGGGAGTCGCAACTCCAGAGTGGCTACTGGATGCAGATGCACCGCCGGTGGGCAGCCGTTGAAGGATCTGAGAAAAGTTATCCATCATCGCGTTCCTTTGTTTTTCGAGGGCCTCCTCGAGCAATATTTTGATAGGATCTCCTGCTCCCTCATCTTTCTTTTCGTCCCCCATGGGCGTCCGTCGAGGTTTGCGAGGCTGATCTTGCAAAGGTTCCACCAAATCAAGCCCTAGCTCCTTATACCCCGACCTCGTTGGGGACATGCAAAGAAGGATGGAGAAAAAGCAGACCCCTCTGATACCACTGATCCGGATTTACGCAGGAACGCAAAAAAATAAACACATAACCATGAATACAGAGATGCAGCGGAAATAACACTTCATTTCATTAATATCAAAGAACTGCAATTTGCTTACAGACAGAATGGAAATAAAAATAACTAGGGCACTGGTAGCTATCTCTGAGAAGAGATGTGGCGGCTACAGGCCTCTGAACTGCGTTACAATGAGGCTCGAGGGCCTATTTATTATTGAGAAACAATGGAGAACCCTAAACATCCCAAAAACCTAACTCTAGGAGATGAAGCGCCAAAACTATGGGCCCCGTTTGGGTAAATTGGTGATTCAACTTCCCAGGGACGTAACTTTGGCATACTATCTCCGTTTGACGCACATGATACATCATTAGAAAGCTCTATCCGAGGACTACAGCTTTCGGGATCTGTTAAATAGTACGCCCCTGCTCTGTGGAGGTTGAATCCCAACCAACCTCTAGGGTGTTAACCGAAACAAGAAGGAAATTGGATGTGCTAGCGTTTGTTCGAACAAATTCCGCAAATTCAGTAAGAAAGGAGAACTCACCTTTTTGGAAATTTTCATGAGGACATGCAATGATTTTGCAATGGGGGTACGTTGAAAATCAGAATTACCCTCTCTTTGACAACTTTTCTGACCTCTTTCCCTAACTTTCTCATAAGCTCATAATCCCCAATCAATGATAAGTGCTAGGTTTTGTCTTAAGGATGCATTAAAATGATTGCCATATTATATTTTCATGTTCTTGCTATTTGGATAGATTTTTGCAATTTAGCTACAGAATGCAGCATATTCTGTAGCTAACCGTGGATTCCATAACTACTCTCATGGTCTGGTAGGTTCTAGATGTCAAATAAAGAATTGGGCCTTATGGGTGTTTCTAGAATCATCTCCACATGGATTCTATCCTATTCACTTGGTCCAATTTGACAGAAAAGAAAGCCTAAGATCATGGTCAAAGGTGTGGTCAAAGTATGTTATCCAAAAGCAGCAGGACTGTTGATTTTCTCTATCATTGAAAATCAAGAGTCTAACAGTCCTATTGCAAGTCTAATTCGAATTAGCCACCTGTAGCAAGTTTATCTCAAAAAAAATTATGTTATTTTCCTTTAAAACCCAGTTGCACAGAACCGAGAAGATACTTCAGAAATTAAGTGTTAAGTTTAAGCTTTTTGCTGTTACTTTGTATCAAGACTTCATTTTATCATAATACAAAGTTTTGTTGCCAATGATTGTTTAAGTGCATCCTAAACTAGCTATCAGTTCAGTCAAATTAGTTGTAGAGGACCCCTGCACTGGAGGAGGTTTTTCATTTTTTGTTTTTAGTTCAATTTCCATTACTTTTTTTTAGAATATCTGTTTTCGATTTAGGTTAATGTTTCATTCCAGTTTTTGATAAATAGCATAACATTAAATCACAATTGTGCAGCCTTGTTCTTCTAAGATATTTCGTGAAGATAGATAACTCTGTTTTCAAATCGAATTAAGATTTAAGTAATAAGAATACACAGTTTCCTAGTTTCCTTACTGTTTTTTGACTCATTTTCTTAGAACAGAATTTTCAATTAATTGTGTCAATCGATATTTTCAAAATCCATTTCAATATGATGATCCTAAAGTAAATATTTGAATGTCTAATTCATACATTGATTGAATTTACTCTGTACATTTTTATTTTCTTTTTAGGAATTTAGAAACTAAGGCATAATTGACTTCTCACATAGGATCTCAAGAGGGTAATACTTCACATTGAATGTTGCAGAAATTCAAATATACAATAGTTGTTTATAGTGAGTTTTACATGCTTTCACATTTTGCTTTTAGATCCTCAGTTAATTGCATCACTGATATTCCTAAAAGTCATTCCAAAGAGATTGATTTAATCATGTTTCAAGACTGAATGGTTGAATGTTTACTGAGTGCAATTACTGAGTTACATTTTGCGTACTTTACTTGGTTTTCTAAATCATTAGGTATAATTGGTTACTTAACACTATCTCAAGAAGATCACACTTCATTATTAAATGTTGGAGTAACTAAATATACATTATAGGTTTTCCTTTGCATCCTTTGCTTACTTTTCTAGGACATTAGAATTCAAAGTACAAAAATTTACTTAACATCATCTCAAGAAGGTCATACCTCATAATTGAAAGTTGGAGTAACTAGAAGTACATTAGTTGTTTTCATTTTATGCTTTTACTTAAGACAACCACTGCAATTTCAATCTTAGTTTTAGAATTAGATCCATGGAATAAGACTAATGATAAGATAAGATAGATTCTCTATTTTCCAAATTAGATTCTAAATAGACGACAATTTTTGGTTTATTTTTATGAAAATTATATTAACTTAGGAGCACTTCCTTTTCTTCCTTCTTAAAATTCATTAGCTTCATTTAAAATCTTTTTTATAGTTTTAGATTAAACATTCTTAGACATCAAAGAACATAAACTCCCCAAAAACAACATAAAATACAAACCACGAAGTAAGAAATAGGTTAACTAAGCACATACAGTGCATCACGTTTTATCAGTTTACAAACGTCTGTTGTTAATTGATGCAAGAAATTTAAGACGTTAAATTGACTAAATAGTTACATACATGATAGATTTTAGTTAACTTGTTTGATTATATGTGCATCCGTTGGTTTTTCAAACGTGGTATTAACTTGATGATTATGTTATATGTTGTTTTTGAGCATGTTATATGTTAACTTATTATTTTCATATGTTAGTTAACTTAATTATTAGGTTTATTTCCTTTAAGATCTTGATTTTATGTGTATCATACTAATTTGGATTTTCCTATGCAAATGGTTAGGGTTATGACATTCCGGTATGAGTTAATATGTTGTTATATTGTGTTGCACTAATATATGTTGATTGTGCATATGTGATTGTCATGCATGAATGAAATTTTTCTATGAGTTTATGATTTGAAAATGTTAGCTAGATATTGTTATGGATATCATAACCTTATTTATGATTGGGTTTATATGTTGTGAATTTATATCGTTCTAATCTAGATTTATTGTGTAGACAAGATAGCCTCCCCTGAGATACAATAAGGTACGAGGTTTATTATGTCGCCTAGTTTATACTTGGATGTTTGATTATGCCATATATTTGGTTTTTGATTACTGTTGTCTATTATGTCATCTATTTACTGTTGAATGTTTGATTAATCACATGTTATGAGCATGTTTCTATAACATTGCATGAATTAATGCTCTTGTTTCAAGACGGTCGTAATAACATGTATGCATTAAGGCAGTTGATATGTACTTGAGTGCAAGTAGGTGATAGTTTTAGCATAATGTATTGTGATTGATGGATGTGAGTTTATTTTTTATTATGACATGGTTTTAGAATTGGTAAATGTTGATTCCAAATAAATAGATATGGTGTCTTGATATTTGGAGCATGTGACTGATATGTGTGTGTTCAATTACAGGGAAGCGTGATTGGCCCAACAAGGTAAGGTAACTAGTTATTTTTTATGTTTATCTATGCATTGACCGTTATGTGTCTATGACAATATGATGTAGGGGATTCCATGGAAAAATATGTTGTCGTGCAATCCTCAAGAAGGCTCAGGTTGATATTTTCCTTGGAAACATTGGGAACCCATGGGTTTGAGTCATGGTTTTCGTTCATAGTCTTGTGATTTTGGTATTTTGTGATTTGTGAGCTTGATTTGAAGTCTTTTTCAATGTCTAGTGTAGATCTATGGCACTTTTTTGTGGTGTGTATTGTGTTTGGTTTCTCATGGTATTCTTCTTGTTTTTTATTTGTTCTAGTCTTTTGTTTGAGAGCCTTTGGAATTGGTTTGGAAAGAAGAAAGTTAATAGATCTCGGGGAGAGTTGTGTGGTACCCAACAGGTAATGCAAGACACAAATGAAGCTCGGTGCATGAGTAAGCACAGTGGAAGGTAAGAATATGACAGTCGGTTGGATTGGTTGAGTCCATTGAGGTAAATGGATGATGGCGGAACAATTGTGGGAAAGGTAATAGAAAGGTAAAGTGAATGGGTCTGAGGTGTTAGATTCCTTAGCTATATTGGGAATTGTTGTTCTCAACGTTGTGTATGTGGTGCACAAATAAAGGAATTTCTCTTTACCTTGACCTTAATCTATTTCGTAATTATGTTGTTATCATGATTATTTTGATGTTTATATATGTATACATGTATGTATTTATGTCGTGTCTGATAGGGTCTTCAAGGATCATGGTTGTTTAATGATAAATTTTTATATGCATATATGTGTGTATGTATGTCAGTTTCTGATAGGATCATGATAGTTTTGTGATGATGATATATATGTATGTATCTATGTATCTCTATCACTATATGACAGGGTTTCCAAGAATCATTCTTGTGGAGGAATGATTTCTTATGTAGGTGAATGGCATGAAGAGGTTCTTGGTCTTATGAGGAATGAAGTGGGAAGAATAACCCTGAAAAATCTATGAGGTCAGTATCATCTGGACATTAATTACTATTAGATGCTTTTACTATGCCTATGTTTATGTTATGGAAAGGTAATGTTGAGGGGTAAATTAGCGAAGTGAAAGTACTATGATCTGCGGCATGCTAGGATAAGAATGGATAGTGGAAAGACACTAGAAGCAATGTTACTTGCAGGGTGAGTGTGTGATCTATGGATTTGTGGTACTATTGTTGTGTATATGTTGTGCATGTTTTATATTTAGTCATTGTACCTATGGTAATGTGTACATGTAGCATATATAGTATTGTGTACCTATGATGTTGTATGTCTGTTGTATATATGGTGTTGTGTATATATTGCATAAGTAGTGCTAGGTATATATGGTGATATGTACATGTTGGATATGCGGTGTTGTGTACATATTGTATTGTGCACGTGTTGGATATGTGGTGTTGTTTACATATTTTATTGTGCGCGTGTTGGATATGCGGTGTTGTGAGCATATGTTGTTGACCGCATGTTGGATATGCGGTGTTGTGTATGTATCGTGCTATGTACATGTCATATATGCAGTCCTATATACATATGGTGTTGTGTGCGTGTTGTACATATGGTGTTATATAAATTTGGTGTTGTGTGCATGATTTTACATGTGGTGTTGTGTGCAGGTGGTGTTGTGTACATGTCGTTCATGTGCTTTTGTGTACATGTGGTAATGTGTAGACATTGTATAGGTGGTGTGGTGTACATTTGGCGTTGTGTAGATGGTATCGTGTACATGTCATGTTGTGCACACATTATGGAGGTAGTGTTGTGTACAAGTGGTACTTTGTACATGTTGTGCATATGGTACTGGTATACATGTGGTACAGTGTGCATGTTGTACATGTTGTGTTGCGGGCATGCGGTACTATGTATGTTCATGGTGTAGTCGTGGTATCGTGAAATGTGTATTCTTTCTGTTGTAATCTATATATGTATATGTATGGTGTTGTGTTGTACACCAAATGTACGTGTATGTCTTCTCTTCTATTGTACAATGGGTTTAGGTTTATGTCTTGTATGTCAGTGGAGGCATATGTATTTTGTTTTTTTGTACATCGGATGTATGTGTCTGTACATGTATTGTGTTGTGCATCGGGTATAGGTGCATGTACTGTATTGTGTTGTAAACTGGGTATAGGTGTATGTATTATGTTGCGTTGTACACTGGGTGTGGGTGTATGTATTTTGTGGTGTTGTATGCCTTGTGTTGATGTACATGTTGTATGATGTGTGTATGTGTATGTAATTGAAGATAAGTAAGGGCACTGTGTGCTTGTCGGGTGTGGAAACTGATTTGGTGTGTGTACAGAAAGAAAAAATGTAGAAGTATGGACTGATGAAGGATAAGTATCAATATTTTACTTCAGTTCTATTATGCATGTTATATGTGATTTTGACTTATGATGGTTACATGTGATTTGTGATTATGGTTTATGATGATTGCATGTGATTTATGATTTTGATCTATAACAGTTACATTTTGAGCTAACTAGATATGATATGTTTATACATGATGGTTTGATCAAACAACTAGTTTCACTTGTGTGACAAGAAGTGAATAGAATTGCAAGTGTGCCTTGTTGACGAGCTACCAATGAGGTATGATTTGAAGTTATTTCAATTTATCTCGAGGCTAATATAAATTGTGTGCTTCGTACATTAAATCATGTAATGCCCAGTTTGGGATGATTGGAATTCACTACAAGAATTAGCAGAAACAGTAAAAGGAATTGAAATGGGAAGCGATATGTTGGTAAAAGAACTTTAGGAGCAACTACATTGTGGGATACTGGTATCCAATTGTGTCCATTGATTTCCATGAGAATTTTATGTCCAGTGTGACGGTTTTGAGGCACTGATATGCCTTTGTTTTTATCTCTTCTGATGTAAGGAATCCTTGCCAAGGGATGGAATACCCAGCATGGGGGTGCCAATGGAACTAGGAAGGTGTGTGACTACATAGAACATGGTGACTAGATTTCCCAAGGGACTGTATAGCAAAGAAGGGAATTCTGGAGATGGATTTTTTTTTGTCATTAACATTTCCAAATGGAGTTAGATGCACATTGGGAGTGAGACCTAGAACAATGAGCCAGTAATTGTTCACTGAGGGTACAATAGTGTAGGATTGTAGCTCTGGAAATTATATGAAGCTTTGACTTTGGTAGTGGATATTGGACTTCCTGGGAAGGAAGTGAATCTTGGTACTACTTTGAAGCTAGAGGTGTGAGCCTCTAGATTCCCTTGTTGTAGATACAAGAATTGTATCATTTTATTTGTTGGTTGATCAAATGTGTATATGTGTGTATGTTTATATTATTGTAAACACTATATCGAGTTAGTTTATAAAGCTCCACAGATAGTATGGTTATTTGCTGGTTGAAGAAAATGTGCTTTAGTATATGTGGTTTTTATTATAAATACCATAATGAACTATATTATAAAGCTCCAATAAACGGTTTGATTTTCATTATTTAGGAGGTTAGTCATTGTAAATATTGCAACGAGTTGTGTTATAAAGCTTCATATGTAGTATGTCTTGTTTTTAGCAGTTTGTTGGTTTGTAAGTGTCATTGAACACCGAGGACAGGGTTCCCCAAAGGGGGATGGTTTTGTAATAGCCCTAGTGAAAATACATGTAAAAATATATATAAGACCATGGTGATGGGACACATATTCCAAGCTGGATTTTGGGAAAAACATCCTAGTGGGTGTTCATTTGGTTTATTATGGCTAAAGGAAATTGGAAAAGGAAAGGGAAAAGGCTTAGTAGACACAAAAATTATTTTTGGCACATTTATTTATGAAAATAATGGAAATTAGGAGAGCATTTCGATGAAAGGTCACAAGTTTTATGTGAGGAGGAAAATGAAGGAAAAAAATGAAAAATGAAAAAATAGAGGTTTCATTAATAAAAAGGCTTCCAAGGATGAGTTGGTAATATTTTTCTCAATTTAGTTTTGGATCTCTCTTCTATTCTCTCTCTCTCTCTATCATACTCTTAGACACTTATAGTACTCTTGGAACACTCTTAGAGAGTGTTTCATATATGTATATTTGGATCAAGAAAGGAAAGGAAAATAAAGAAAGTTGAAGAGGACATCAGGTTCGTCATCTACAGGAGGCTCTGAGTGTAGGTATCGAGTTGCACGTATGATTTTCTCACTAATTTTGGCATGCATAGTATTTCATGTGACTTATTGATTATGTTATATCATTAGCATGGAGGATTTCTTGGATTGAAAGTGGATTTTCCGAGCCTTTCCATTTCATAGATAATGGTTGTCATTGTGGGTTTATTTCCATTGATTTTTTTTTTCTGGTTGGTTCTCATGTTCCTATAGTTGTGGGTTGAGTTATTAGCTCCTCAATCCTTGGCTGGAAAAATTCTTTAGAGCTCGATGGAAATTTTTTGGGCTGAGTTACTAGTCCTAGAGCCTTGGTTGGATAAATGCGCTGGAGTCCTAAGTGGGTTGAGTTATTATTTCTAGAGCCTTGATTGTACAAATTATTCGGAGCCTGGGAATAGCTGGGGTTAAGTTACTAGTCCTGGAGCCTTGGTTGGAAAAAATGCTCGGGAGCCCTGGAAAACTTGGATAGGGGCCAATATGGTGATGGTTAGTGATGTGAACCATTAGGTGGAATCAATAACTGAGGGTTGAGACGATTTGGACTCTGAGCCCCAGATTGGTTTTGATTGATGTGTTTGATTAAATCCCACATTCATGCTTGGAATATGGCATAGGGGTGACTAGTTGAAGTGAGATTTGGCTTTGCCGTGTCTATAGTTGGGTGGAACATGGAAGTCCCATCCATGATTGGTTTTTACATTCATTAATGAAATGTTAATTCCCTTGGTATTTGGTATGAAAATGTATTTTTTATATATGGATTCTATTATTGATGTATCCATGGTATTTCTATTAGTATTATGTTGGTTATAAGCATCTATTCTGATAGTGATGAGATATGGATCTTCTTAGCTCCTCGTAATTTGCTAGATTGATTGAGATACAAATGGACAGGGGTAACATCTAACCAAGCTTTGGAATCCAAGGACCTAGCCTTCCTGGATTCAGAAATGGATCTCTCTATTAGGTGCAAAGATGTGAAATTTCTTGCTGATTAGGACTGATTTTAGGCTAGTTATGAAATATTGGGTTTGTTGATTGTTTTTGGTTGGGTATGATGCTGAGATAGACTAGGTAGAAACAGTGAAAACTTCAAGTGATTGGGCAATGGAGTCTAACAAGGTCATGATAGGTTCATAAATAGAGTAGGGAGTATTGTAGGGAAAATCTAGCTTGGTTGGTGGATCTTTGAATTTTAAAGGATCATGAGATGGACATTAATTTTGAGAAACAAAGTTTGACAAAGAGCAGTAAAGAATTCTTTATCATATACTTAAACTAAGGGATTTAGAAGAATCATAAGCATAGAGGAGAAATCGAAGGCAGAGGAAATCCTAAACTCTTTGATTCAAACTTAAAGCAGATAATTATCAAAGAAAAACATTCAAATGAAATATAGAAAGGCAAGAAACTTATTTAACTTTCATGGATTTCATTATCAAGAACAGAAAACATTAAAGATGCACAAATAACTACAATCATAGAAGGAGAGAAACTATGAACATCTAATATTATAGCTATGAAGGTTCTTTGAAACAATTAGCTAAGCAAATGCAAAGAGCATGATTGAAACAAACTTCTTTAACAAACCTAAGTAATCGTTCTTTAAAGAGATGACTCTAAGAACCTAGTTTTTAGTGGCAACAAATATGGAGCACTAGCCATAAATCATGCTTGATACCAACTGATCTAAACCATTCAAGAAATAGACAAGCTCGTGAAATAATTAGAGAGAAAAAGATGAATTCTCTAACATATCCTAGCAGAAGAAAACATTAAGGCAGTGAAGAACAAACACACCTAAGGTGCCATCAGAAAACATGTCTTAGTCTAAATTCTTTTTCCTACTGCAACAGAGAAAAATGGAAACATAATGAAAAAAAATAGGAAACATGAACAAAAGAGAAACACAACACCATCAACCAGGTTTCTCAATCCTGCAAACAATCCTCCCCCATCAACAAACAAATCATGGCATGTGTTATAACCTAATTTGAACCTCGGGCTGAAAAAGGCAAATCAGGTTAATCTCAAACCACGCTCAGCCTTGTAGCTAGCCCTACAAGGTTAGGAGAGGGCTCTCTCCATGAAAATATATTCGATGAAGTATAATTACAAACTGATTTTAGGCTAGGTATAATAATAGGAAATTCTTTTTATAAAATTTTAGGGTTGTATGGAACAAATGGGTTGTTTGAATCTGGGGAATTAAATAAGGGATACAGGGTATTTCATGGGGCAAGGTAGGCAGGAAATTTTAGCAATTAAGTTTATATAATGATGGGATGGTAAGACTGGTGAGGAGCTGAAAAGGGCATAGAAGATGGATCCTTTTCAAACAGAAGAAAACATAGAATATTGAATGATTTCCCAAGGCAGAGCATTAAAAATGGATTCTACCTATCTATATTGAAAGCATTAAACCAGAAATGTTTATGAATGTATGGTGAATATAACAAATTTACATATGAACACAAAGGAGAGAACAAATGCTAAAATTCATACCACATGGATCCCACAAATCAGAGCTTCATATATTGTTAATTCCCTGTCAAACTGTTACAATGGAGCGTAGAGCGTCCTCCTTGATTTCCACACTATTCCCTTACTGATTCACTAGTTACAAATGATTGAAAATTATATTAAAAAGGCTGAAATCTGATGGAAGTAGGTCCATAGAAAGAGGAGTTGTTTCACCATCTCAAAAACTAAAATCCAATCATAGGAAAGAGACCAACAATTTTCCCCTGAAAAAGAGGGAAAACAATACATTTGACCTTCTTTGAAGATTCGATGTTACATCGAACAAATGAAAAACAGGAAATCTAAAGAACAGATCCCTACTTTTCTGTTGTTGTAGAAGTCTTTGTTCACATGTAGCTCACGATCTTTGATTGTTTTTTTCTGTTATTACTCTCTGAAGAAAAATCCACTTTTGAAGAGAATTCCTTTGAAAAATGAAATTATGCCTTTTAGTGAAGGAAAAAATCATTTTGAATGAGGAAAAGCGAAGGGAAGGAGGTGGGCCCTAATCGCAATCACAATCGGAAGAGGAGAGGGAGTATCACATAATAGGAAAATGGAAAACTTGGGAGACAATTAGGAGTTATTCAACAAGCGAGGTCCGATGGTGGAAAATCTTCATAGAGCAATCGAAAATGATTTTCCGCCTTTTACAAAGGAAAAGACCAATTTTCATTTGAAAAGGAGGAAGGGATCATGGTGGGACCGAGGGACTAAATCGGAATCGCAAATCGGGGTTTGGGAGTGGGAGCAATGCTATAAAACTTGCGACGCGATTGGAATAGGGGCGATGGAGTGAATGGATAAGCCGAAGGGATAATGGGGATATTTCCTTTTAAACAAATCTAAAACAAGCTTTATGCTTCTATAAAGGGAAAAAGTGATTTTTTCATTGAAAAGAGCGAAGGGGTTTAAGGTGCGACCCATGGGAGGCCAATCGCAATCGCAAATCGCGGGGAGGAGGAGAAAATGTATTGTGCAAAGGGAATAGCCGATTGTGATCAATCACATTGGCGGGGTGGGAAGTGGAGGTTTAAAACACTTAATAAATATTTAAAATTTTATTTAGTGCATTTACAAAGGAAATAGCAGTTTGGCTTGGGAGATGGGTGGAATATTTTAAGGTGGGGCTCGGCCAATCGCAATCGGAAGATCGGAAGGGAGCGGGTGTAACATATTGGGGGCAAATGCGATTTTTATGGAGCGATGGCCTATGGGATATCTGATCGGATGGGCAGATCGACGACGGAGGTGTAATCGGGCAGAGTTAATTGCAATTAGAGTAATAGGGGAAGGGTCAATCGGAGGGGATTGATCAGGACGAACCAATTAGAGGGGGTTGATCGAGGCAGACCAATCGGGGCAACGATTTGAATGTTGCGATTGGGCGGAGAAGGGGATTTGTATAATTGCATTGAGGATTTATGAGTTTAAAGTATTTTTACAATGCGATTTATGGAATCGGATAGTAAAAACGGGGGGGGGGTTATAAAGAAAACTTTAAAATTTTATGAAATAAAGTGCAAGGGAGAAATGGGAAAGGGGAAGGGTTAGGCTATAGGGGAGCTTTATTCACTTAGGCATAAATTTCAATCCAGGAGTCAATTTTGAGAGTATAATATACAGTTAGAAAGCTCTTTCTAGGCTCTTTCTGATGGACACATTTGGAACATGATTTTGTGCTGAAAATGTTGTGGAAAATGTATCTGAAAGGAAGGGTGTTGGCTTTGTGGAGATAACAACTTTTGAAGTGTGAATTATTACATATGATGACATAAAATTACATAGAAGATGGTAATGAAAGAAAAGTACTGTGTTTTCACCTTAAAACATGGTTTTGAGGCAAAAATTACATCAATATGAATAAAACATTGATCTTCCAAGATGTTGTGACTTTGAGTTTTTAGACCTCCTCATGACCTTGCTGATACTTACTGACACTTGACTCATTAATTTGACCATGATGAGACCCTAGAACCTAATGATACCAATCCTATGACTTAATAATATGGATTGGGAGTGAAATTGACTCATGACTAAGACCATATAGAGGAGAATTAGCAAGTTTCACATGAGGGAAAACTGATGAAAGACCACTACCGTCAATGAAACACAAAGCTAACAAGGACAACCACCAGTTGAATAATTTTATATCATGGCCTAATAGAATTATTGAAAATTTCTTCAGAATAGGACACCTAAGATGCACATGCAAATGTGTTTTGATCGTTGGTGGAAGTATGCAAATACTGACACTAACAACATGCATGAGCTGCAAGACATCAAATTCTTTTCAAAAATCCAAGAGACTATGTATTACTTGAGACTAAGACATCAAAATCCAACCCAATACATAAGAGCCTCATGCTCTATTTATGGAGCAAATGAGGAGGTGGAAACCATAAGAGGCTTCCAGAAACCCTAATTCTGTCATAAATGTGCTTAATGACCATGCAAAGTGCAAGACACATAATAGATAAGCTAACAAATGAAAAATATCAAAACATATCTCCTAAATAAAATATGGAGTGATTTGTCCAAGAAAATATTAAAAAACTATCCTTCCATTAATCAGTGTCTTTTGTTGATTTTTGGGCCTAAGTCAATCTATTTGCACAACGCCATTTTTGTAGAAAATAGGCTATTTTGCAACTAGCTTTGGACCACTTCCCGAGGTCGGATTTGGCTCCATGATAGCTCGTTGGAAAGCTTGAAGAGTATGATTTCCAAAAATACTTGTCATTTCCTGATACAGTCCATATAACCTTGTCAAAAATTCCAAAATCTCTAGTCTGTTATTTGCGCAATGCGAGGCCTAAAACAGGGGTAGAAAGATGTTGTTTGAGGTGTGTTTTGACCTTTTGAGGGGTCAAAACAGCTCCAAATCCTCTGAAATTTTGTGTGGATAATGTGCAGGTCATGAAAAATCCAAAAATTTCAATTTTTCCTCCATAGGATGCCCCCAGTTTTTGCGTAGCACTAGTGGCACTGTGCAAAGTAGGCCAAAAATTTCACAAAAAACAAAATCTTCTCCAAATTCCTTAAAAATTGGTGGGGACCCTCATTAGATGTTTTTAGATAATCATTGAGAGGCCTCAGCCAATATTCCGAGGCTGTCATGCTCATTTTTTCTTTGTTTTTTAATTTCAAGGAGGGCTTCTTTGGGTCTGGCACATGCAAGCCTATTCTTCTTTGTGTATTTCTTAGTTATATTCTTTTAGAGAGCAAGGCCTCTCTTGATATTCTTCAAGTAATTATGCTCATTCTTATAGTACTAAATGATGCACCGTCCTCTTTCAAAATCCTCCTCCCACCCTTTGATTTGTGAGTCTTTCTCTAGGAGAAACATTTTAGTGGTCATCTCCTCATATTATTCATCACTGTCTAAGTTAATGAATTCAGGCGCTTGAGTAGTTTTCTTCAGTCTCTTACTCTTCCTTACCTTTCCTTGCTGCTCAATATTTCCCACCTTTTGCTTTCCCTTGTCCACTATTTTGATTGCTTGAGGAGAGATGGCCGTTTACCTTTTTGAGGCAGAAAACAAATCTCTTTGTCCTCTGTATTATGTGCATATGTGATGGGTGATGATGGTAGTTTTGATGACGTTTTAATCATTGCTTTGACCCTCATCTTGGATTTTTTATTTACTGAGGTTTTCTACTTGTTCATTTTCTGCATTATCACTTTTATTTTCTTGATCATCTCAAAACTGATTAGCTTCATGACAGTCCTAACAGCTGTCAAGGTTGTCATGAACATTTCCTTGGCCACCTTGTGCATTATGTTGACTGTCTTCTTCATCCTGCTGCTGATATATTTGTTCATCATGCTCACTGCCTTGTGTTTTATCACTGTTTTCCCCATCACTTCCCATATCCTCTGCCTCTTCTTCATTTTTATTTTTTTTTCCTCACTAAATTATTCTCCCTCACCCTGATCTCCATGCGATTCTTGATGTCCACTTCCTGCTTCACTTGATGCTTGAAGAGAAGGAGAGGAAGGGATGTGTGCATGTGGTGAGGATACTTGTGCAGATGAGGAAGGAAGATTTTTTTAATGAGGATGTTGTGGGTTTGAAAACAACTCATTGGCTATGAAAGCATCCTAAGGTACACACTATTGTTCTAGCTAATGTTCAACCACCATCTTGATCAAGGAATGGTGGAACAAGCTAGATACTTGTTGGGGAAAACTCCTCCTTTGAACAACAGAACGCATTTTCATAATACTCCTCTAGAGATAGTAGGGTAGGTCAAGTGCCTTAATCCTTGTGAAATTCATAAGGAGTCTAAGATGATAGGTATTGACCCTGGAGTATCTCCCTTCATAGGTGACAGGTGAAGTACCTCATGATAGAAAACATCAAAGGTGCATACCTGTGTTTGAGATGTGAGAAAGGAAAAATAGTGATACTAACCTATCTATACCTCCTTTCGAGTAACGAAAAAAACAAATCTCTTTCTATCTTACCATTCTTGAACCATTTCTCATCCACTAAAGGGATATTGGTGGCCTAAAATATGGACATTGCTAAAATCTCAAATTTTATCCCTGCAAGGTCTGAATGTTTTTTTTACAAATTAAGGATGAGGAGCATTGTAAGCTCAGGATTCCTCTTCAACTACTTGACCCTCTCACAAAACTGAGAACACCTTTTGTTTTGGAAGCATGACAAGATCCTAGGAGAGGATGTGATAGCCACTTTATTCTGGGGTTCCAGCCTCTTAATTTTCCCTCCCTTGTGCTTTGATTTTGAAGGTGTTTGATTGCCTTGACTACCATTGTTGTTTTCCATCTTTGACATGGAGATGGGGGACACTGATTTGGAATTTTGAGGCATTTTAGTGGAAGAACCAAGTGAGGAATGAAATTGAGCTCAATTTTAGCTAGGAGATGAATTTAGAGGTTTTGAGTGATTTTTGCAGCTTGAGGAGTTTAATCACAAATATAGTAACAACCTTAATTTCCTCCCATACTTTTTGTTATCAAATTTAGTTTCAGGAGTACAACTGTTCTCTTTGATTTTGACCTAGGGTTTCACCCTCCTAGGGTTTTTACCTTCACCACTAAAAACAAGATGTTTTTTCAAATTCAATTTGGGGAATCAAAGAGGAAAGTCACTTACCACTTTCCTCAATTTTCTTCAATCTTGGAGGCACCTTTGAAGGATAAATTCATGCATTAGGGTTCTTCTGGCACCTTTGGCACCTCTCTGAACTTTTCGGAGTGCCCCTATTCTAGGTAGGTCAGGCTGCCTATTTGCACAATGTCGACAAGGCTAAACGGTGTTTTTCGTAGCACCGGGTGGTCTGCACGTTGTCTGGGCGGGTTAGTCTGTCTGTTTGTGCAGCGCCCGGAGGAATGGGTAGCCTGCTTGTGTAGCTCCTGGAGGAATGGGCGGCCTTTTTGCGCAATTCCTGGAGGAATGGGTGGCCCCTGAACGTCATTCAGGCGGCTAGGTGGCCTATTTGCGTAGCGCCCGAGCAGAAGGAATTGCAGTTTCGGCAAAAGGCATAGATTTCCAGTCTTTGTGTGGGTTGGGCCTGCGTTTGCGCAACGCCCGAAATTTGCGTAGCACTAAAAACAACTTTGCGTAGTGTCGTGAAAAAATGAACATGGAGGATGGCAGTTTGCACAGCGCCGACTGCTCTTTTGCGCAGCGCCTCACAATTATGCCCAGAAATGGCCCAGAAACCATGATTTCTCTCTTTGGAGTTTTTTATCTCCTTTCCAAGTGTGGGAAATGAACAAAATGAGAAATTCAAAATAATTTATTCTTTTGAGAAAAAATAAATCAAACCATAAAACCCATGTTTGTAATGTCTAGGTCCCTTTTCATTTGTCTCATAACCTTTATCTTTTGGAGGGTTTTGAGAAACTTCCTCAAGGCACTTTTCTCTTCTCGTGGTGTTGATGTGCTGATTTCCTTTTACCCTTCTTCATTATGATCACTTGGGTACTAAGAAATTACTTATGGGAATGCTTTAAAAAAAAAAAACTTTCTCTGAACCTTCTTTGGCATTCTTTGACCACTGGTGACCTAAAGACTGTTTCCTCTTTTTTTCTTCTATTTTTAAGGTAGTAACAGTCTCATTCATCCATAGTAAACAAATCATATTGTGACATGGACTTCACTTGCATACTTTTAGAGTTTCAACCATATGCTTGTCTTCTTTTTTTTACCTTGAAGACCTCTATTTTTGATTTTAGGAATTTAGCCTTTTTAAACTAATATTATTTTTCATTCCTTCTTCAGTGCTGGTGAAACATTGTTGTTCTTGACAAACCCTAGAGAGGTGATTTGGGAATCTCTGGTGGCCATCTACTATAATGAAGGAGGCTCTATAATCCTTTGATAATTTTATCATTTCTCTCCAAATTCATGGTTTTGAGGGCTGCTCAGAAAAAAATAAACAGTGTTATCTTCTAAGTTCTAAAAAACCTATCAAAACTCTTTTATCTTTCTAATTATGCATTGAAGGAGTCAGGTAACCTTTGCCTTTGCAACCTTAACATTTATTCCTTATTTTGGCCAACAATATTTTCTAACCCTGATCTCTCAAAACCCATGCTTTTTGCTATCATTTTTCTACTGATGATCTTCCTGTGATGATTTTCTCCCTCTTTTACCTTACCTCATATTTGATATGTTGTCCCTTTTGGTTTTCCTGGCAGGAAAGTGAGCAAGGGGTAGCTGTCCCCTTACCAAACTTATGCTTCAGATCGAAGACCTTCCTTAAAGGATCTCTTTATTAGTTTTGGACCAAGTTACTTGTCTCTGCCCATATTTTTTGAAACCAGTCTCCTTGTAGTTATAAAACAGAGATTTGAAGGATACCAAATCCACCCTAAGGCTCCTAAAACCCTAAGTGTCCTAGTGAAGGCTCTCTGGGATTTGTATTTTGGACTGAAACTTAGACTTAGGGATCACCAAGTGTAATATGGGATCCATGATAGGCTTAGTGTATTGAATATCTAAAATCCCACATGCTTGACTATCCAAATGGTCTACAAAGACAATTTGAGACCATCAGTGTTTGAGAGTATCATGGGAGGCATAATAAAGCTATTTGATTGGTAGGCTTAGGTGATAGTGGGGAATTTTTAGGAAAAAAAAATAGAGGATTTGGGCCAAAGGTGAATATATATGCACAGTATGGGTGATACAAGCATCTAATTGGTTTTCTGGGACTAGTAAGCAAAGCTAGACGTTATAGAGTGATGAGATAGTGAAAAATTATCTAGAGGATAATGAAGGGAGTGAGATTTCTACAGCTCACAATGTTTATGAACCTTGTTTCTAGAAATATTGGGATAGTCATTTATTCATAATCAAGGGAAAAAATTACTAATGACTAACAGTGGCTCCACTTGGGGAGGGCAGCTCATTTCAGGAGGTGTTCAGAACTTTATATTTCTGGCTTCATCGAGACCAATGCCTTATCCATTCGGAAAATTTTACCTCTTTTATTTGCTAGTGTTTCCTTTGAAGCTACAGTATCAGTATTTTGAAAAAAAATATGGTTAACAAAAATCCATCTCTACCTACCCAACCTACTTGCCTAATATTTTTTCTTTTTTGGGTGCCCTTGAACTAGCAAACCCTTGACATTTTTATTTTTGAAAACAAAAAATAAAACTATCTAAATGTACCCTTATATCTTCCAAGAGTTTATATTAGGCTAATGAACTCTCTTTATTTTCTACCTAGTCTAATTATTTGTCAAGATTGAGTTGTTTGACAAATTTTATTCTCTATCCTACTAACATGAAATTGAAAGCATGGAAAATCAGTATTAGGCAATTTCACTTACCATGAGTTGTGGTATAAGAACAAGCTGCACACAAGTGTTATTTTTGTAAAAAGAAAACTTAGGAAACATAAGGGAAATATATGTGATTTTTTAAACATCCATATTTTCCTCTTTGGTTCAGTTTTGGGCATGTGGAACCAGCATCTTTCATTCCTAATCTCCTCTTTTACAAGTCAAGATTAGATGCTTTGACAAGTTCTTTCTTTCACTAACTTATCAAAAAAAAAAAAATTAAAAATAGATCAACCATGATTAGGCTAGTTGACTGAACAAGACTTCTCTTTCAAAAGCAAGTAGTGGCATTTAGACTTGCACACTTTCAACATCATTATTTTTTGGGTATGGGACCCTGTTTTTCCTTTTTTTATTTTTAGGGATTTTTTCCTCTCTGTTTCTTAAGAAAGTAATTTTATGTACAATGAGTGGCAGATTTAAAATTCAGGAATCTTGACAAAAATAGTGTTTCAACATCCTCCCATTGACAGGACCTCCAAACATTTCTTCTCCATAAAGCTCTTCCAGAAAGAAAGCGTTGTTGCCTCTATCTGACTGAATGATGTAAGGGCCTTTCCATAAGTTGTCAAACTTACCATGTTTTCCCTTGTCTTCCATTCTTGAATCCCATTTTAGAATTATGTCTACAATTTGGAAATCATTGGCCTTGGTTCTTCTATCAAAAATTTTCTTTATATTGTCTTGTATTGCTTGTGTCCTTTTGTAAAATTCCTCCCTTGACTGCTACAAATGAATGGTTTGGTTCAGTCTTCTTTGCATTTAATTTTCTTCTGATTGTACCTCTTGGAGGAGCTTCATGACCGCAACTCCCAAAGAGGTGGGGAAAACTACATCCATGCCATATAGTAGTTGATAGGGAGACATACCAATTGATTTCTTGGTGGTTATTCTATCAGCCCATAGTGCATGCACTAGTTTTCCATGCCATGCCCTTTGATTTTGTTCTAGGAGCTTTTCGATGATGTTCACCAAGCTCGTGTTACAGGACTCAACTATTCCATTTCCTTGTGGGTAATAAGCAGTGGAGTGACCTAGTATGATGTGATATTTGTAACAAATTCCACCATTTTTTTCGATGTAAAGGCAGAAACATTGTCGGTGATGATCTTTCCAGGGAAGCCAAACCTGGACAAGATGTTAGCTTCAAGGAATTTGATAATAACAGAATCAGTGGTATTCCTAGAAGGGATGGCCTCTATCCATTTACTGAAGTAATCCGTGGTGGTGAGGATCCACTTATGTTGGGCAGATGAGGTAGGATGGATCTATCATATGAAGTCCAACCCCCATTGTTGGAAAGGAGCTTCAACACTGATGGGATGCAATGGAAAAGGTAGAAGTTTTCTTTTGCCATCAAAGATTTGGAACATATGGCAAGTCATGACTAGTTTGTGAGTATCAGGAAAAAGGGTATGCCAATAGTAACCAGCTCTAAGGATCTTATTGGCTGTAGTCTTCCAATAGAGGTGACCTCCACATTCTCCCTCGTGTAATTAATGCATGATTTTTTCTGCATCATCTTGAAGCAAACATTTAAGTAGCAAACCAACAAAAATCTTCTAGTACAACACTCCATCTAAAATGCAGAAATTTAAAGCTTTTTGTTTCAAGAATCTAGCTTTATTCTTTGACAAAGAAGGAGGATCAATGAGATAAATAAGCACGTAAATGATATCAGCATACCAAGATGAATTTAAAAACATTTCTTCAATGCATGGAGTTATAAATTCTTCTGTCTCCTCTAACACATCAACCATATTCATGTTTAATGCTTGGAAATTTGATTCAACCATAAGTTTTGCAAGTCCTTGTCCTTTAATCAATTTGGTGGGTCTGATTTCTAAATCATATTCTAAGATAGTAGCAATCCACTTGCCCCTTTTACCATCAAGGTCTTGATTAAGTATGTCTTTGACAACTGTGTGTGGGACAAAAGCTATTACATGTGAATGAAAAATATAAACTCTAAAATATTTCAAAGCTTTGACTAAGGAAAAGGCTTGTTTTTCCATGATGTTATACTTTAGAGGAGCATCCCTCAACGCCTTGCTGAAGAAATCTATGGGCCGTTCTTGTCCCATGATGTTATTTTGCAATAATACTACTGCCACGGTATGTTCATATGCAAATGAGAAGATGTAAAAATCCTTGGTGAAGTCAGGATTGATTAGGACTGGTGTTTCTGCGAGTGCTTGTTTTACCAGCTCAAAATATTGTTTTTCTTCCATATTCAACTTCACTCCTACTTCCTTTTTCAACATTTTTGTGATATTCCTTAGGAGTTCAACAAGGTTGGGGATGAATATTCTTAGGAAGTTAATATTTCCAATGAAAGATTGCAGCTCTTTAATGTTTCTCGGATGGCTGATTTGTAAGATGCCTTCTATCCTTTTGGGATCTATTTCGATTCCTTCTTCATAGATGATGTGGCCTACGAGTTTTCCTTCCTGAAGGCCAAACATAGTTTTCTTAGGATTCAAGGATAGGCCATACTTTATACACTTTTCAAAAACTTTGCTCAAGTGGACTAAGTGTTCCTCATCAGTCTTAGAGTAGAAAGTGATGTAATCAAGGTATATGAATATGAAATACCTATGTCTTTCGAAAAATCTATGTCCATTGCCCTTTGGAAAGTGTCCCCTACATTCATTAAACTGAATGGCATTTTAACATACATGAATGTACCCCAAGGTGTAGTGAAAGTAGTTTTGAGTTGGTCACTTGGAAAGAACAGAACTTGGTTATAACCTAAGAAGCCATCTAGTGATGAGATTATTTGTGATCCAACTACTTTTTGGAGTATGTGATCCATTTAAGGCAAGGTGTAATTGTCTTTTAAGGAGGCCTTGTTCAAATTTATGAAGTCAATACAAAGCCTAATTTCCCCGGTCTTCTTCCTAACTGACAGAAGGTTGGACACCCATTCTGAGTATCTGACAGGGACTATGATCCCGACATCATACATATTTTTTATTTATTTCTCAACTGAAGGTAACAAGAAGGGGTTAATTCTTCTCAATTTTTGTTTGAATGGTTTCTGATTTTCCTTGAGAGGAATTTTGTGTTGAATGATTTTAGTGTCATAGGATTTTAGGTCTTCATACCCCCAAGTGAACACATCTTTAAATTCTTTAAAAAGCTCAATGTATTTCTGTTTTATATGAGGAGGGAGAGTTTTGGACAGCTTGACTATTTTGGGCTCTTTCATCCCTCCAATGTTACATTCTTCTACATTTGTTTCAGTGGATTCCGTCTTGGGTTTTTTGGCTACATCATTAAAATCAAACAGCTCTTCTAGTGGTGTAAGGCCTCTTGGCAAGGTGTCATCTTTGTATTTCAAAACCCCAAGTTCTTTCTAATTTTATTTATGAAATATTTTTGCAACACAAGGATTTTGAATGTGGTTTATATCATTATTAAAGGACAACTCTATTTTGGGAGTTTCATTTTCAGCAAAAATATTTCCTTCAAATCTTAAGCTCTATTTTGTGCTTGCAAATTCAATTCTGGATTGCAGAAAGTAATCTATTTGCTCGTCACTGTCAAACACTTGCCAATGGTTCAAGTTGTTTGGCACAGTAGGCCTGTTTTTTACTTTGATGAGACATTTTTTTATTTTCATAGGGTAAAGAGCAATTGCTGGGAGCAAAAGCAAGCTCATTGGCAAGGCAATTTTCGGCTCTAGTGATGAAAGTGAGCTCATACTTCTCAAAGGTTTTGAGAAGATCTAGGGTATCATTCCTATACTCTCTCAATCTAGGGTTCTTCGCTGAATATTATCACTTTATTTGTCTGATGATCAATTCCGAATCTCCTTAAACCAATATTTTCTTAGCTTTGAGGTTTTTAAGTGAGTGTAAACCAATAAGGAGAGCCTCATATTCTGCAATGTTATTGGTGCATTGGAAGTCTATCCTATAGGAATAGCCTTCATTTGTGTTCTGGATCCAAACCATAGCTCCTGAGCTGGCCTTACCATAAGAGCCATAAAAGCTCATATGCCAAAGGGTGTCAATTTCAGATTTGTCACTGTTTTGTGCTTCAGGGTTGCTAGAGTTTTGGGTGTCATTTTCTTGATTAGAGGGTTGGTTTGGCTGTTCCGAGGGGCTTAGTTCTCCTTCATTTTCATTCAATTCTTCATTGATATCATTTGCATTGTACAAGATGAATGATTCAAGGTCTAAGTGAATGGAATAAAACGGTGTGTTATATGGCCTATCTATGCTACTTACCATATATTTTAGGTGGGATTCCCGGTACAACCTCCTTGTTTGATTGAATACTGGGATGGTGGCATAAGTCATGTCCATTTGAAGGCTACTGCGGAGTTTGGCCCTCCATGATCTAGATAAAAGCATGCCATATTTCGGGGGGATGTCAGCAACAACTATGTCCATGACTAGACTTTTAGCGGGGATTTGTGCCAGATTGACACACAGATCCTTGATTAGGCCTAGGCACTTAGCCCTACTTGAATCAAAAGAGTACAATTATTTGTAAGGATTTTCAATTTCTAGGCCTAATCTCTCCATCACAACCTTTTGCATGAGGTTGTGTGAGGCATCAGAGTCTAGCATAACATTATGCATAATTTTTTCATGTATGTTCAGATTGACATAGAAATGAGGGACACCTCCTTCTTGATATTTTCCCTCCACTTTAGGGCCAAACAACAACTCTGGTTTATGATTAGTTAAGTTTAAAGTGTCAGTATCATTCCCTATGTTTAAAAAATCTAGGATCTATATACCTCTTGCATTACCAATTTAGTGAGAGGCATGGTTATCTTGATTTTGGAAATCTCTCTTTCAAATCTGAAAGGCAAAGGTGTCTTTATTGCATTTACATCAGTTTTATCAGCCATAAAATTTTCTACATTTTTGATTTACTGATTTTGATTTGGTGGTTTGGACAACAATGTTTTTTTAGGGCCACTAGTTGAAGTACTAGGGAAGATTGAATCATTACTAGGTTGATTTTTTTTTAGTTTGTTTAGATCAACTTTCTTAGCCATAGAATTTGTGTTTTCCACTGTCTTTTTATCTAATAGCAGTGTTTGACTGATTTTTTTTAGGAACATCTTGATTCTTTTTGCTCCTAAAGTCATATTGCCTATGGACTTCCATTATGGCATTCTCAAATCCTAGTTTATAGTCTTCGAAATCTTCATATTATTTTTCATTTGGTTTTGAAGAGAACATCCTTTGTTCTTCTTTGGCAAGAAAATTATTATCCTCATCATTAGAACCTATTACATTTACATGGTCTTCTTCCAACTGCTCTGGCTCTCTCTCCTTTTCATCTACATAGTTTTCTTGGAAGGGGGGTCTAATTTTTTGGTCATTTTCTCTTTGTTTGATTTGGGGAGGGTACCTTCTAAAATTCAAATTCCTATTCCTATTTTGAGGGTTGGCTTGATTTTCCCTAGGATGTGTTCTCTCATTTAAACTGATTTTTTCCATCATTCTCTCCATTTTCCTAACTAGGGAGTCAATTTTGGTGGCGAAGGAGGAGGTTGAAGTTGTTGTTTCATATTTATAAGTCACTCTTTTTTTTGATCTCATCCTATCTATTGTCTCAATTAAATTGACCTCTACACTCACAACCCCTTTTTCATTGTCTTCTAGAGTTAGGTAATCTCTCTCCCTTAGTTGATAGCCATGTCAGCATCAAAGCCTTCGGGATATTTCACTAAGGCTAAGCCTTGAGGAGGCTTCATGTGAGGTGGGGGGGGGGAATTGTAAACACTGTTAAAATTAGTGGAGTAGTTGTGAACACTTTCACCTGGATTCCTTTTAAGATTTTTATACTCGGAAAGAATTTGAAGGGGGCTCTTCCAAATTTCCCACTTGTTCACAAAATCTTGGTAGAGGGAAGGGAGATCATGTATGTTGTTGGGACGTAAGTTTTTGAACCATTTATTGGGTTCTCCTCCTAGGCTCTGGGAAAAAATCCTCATTTGCATGGTTTCTTCTTCTATTTGCATGTAGTGAAAAGCATCATTTATTCTATGTACATGCTTCTGGGTGGTGATGGATTCAGTCCCTGGGAAATGAGGGATTTTGGACTGATAATCATTTGGCAATGGTAATAGTGGTTGTTTCAGAGCTGGTGCAGCATACAAGGCTTCCATGATGGGAGGAAATGAAAACAAAGGTTGATTTACAAGGGGAGGGTTTGTGAGTGGTGGAGTGGGATGGAGTGAGGTGTTTTGTAGAGTGGTGGTATGAATGTGTGTAGCTGAGGTACTTGGACCAGAAAACTGATTCTGAGTAGGCTTGAGTTGAAAACCACTTAAGTGGTGGAGAAGTTGAAAGTTAGGTGGGGTGGAAGGAGAAGCTTCTCTACTGGAGTTTTTCTACAAATATATGGGCTCAAGGTCAGTTTGGTCAATCCTAATTTGTAACTTGGTCCTGAATAGGTTCTTGGTATGGTGCAATTAAAACTTAGGATATTGTGAAATTGCAAGGTGTTCTGGTGTAGAGCTTGCTCTACGAATGGTCCTAACAGTGGTTGAGTTTCCAGCTTTAGTAGTTTTCCACAAAATCTTTTCTGGGTCATCAACTATGGTAGGAGGATTTGGGTCTGGGTGAGATCTGGTATTGTTCCTTTGTGAAGCCAGATCTCTTACTCAAAAATTAGAGAGGCTGTAATGCTTGGGACTATTTTTGGAAGGCTGATCTCTCTTAGTGTTTATTTTACTCACACAAGGTATAACTAGGCCCTAAAACTGATTAGGACTGATTTGACCCAATCCTAGGAAAACCTATGGGACTAGTGAGGTGAAAAAAGGCCAGCTGGAGGCTAGTGGAGTCGCCAGGTGGATGTTTTTCTAATTTTGAGGATATGTATATAATTGTCCAACACCAAATTTTGACAAAAATCAATCTATGGACTATTTTTGGCTTTCTAAGTTTCCTTATGTAGCCCTAAGGTTTCAATGAGCATCCTCTAGCTGAGTCATCATCTTGCTAGGATGGTGAGGCAATTAGTTTCTACTCTTGGCTACCAGTTGATTTTCTGAGATTAATTGATATTTTGGGAATTCCTAAGGGATACCTAGGATGTTTTTGACTCAAAGTCCCACCGTGATCACCATTATGTTAGTGTGGCGATGAGATGGAAGATTCACTAGATTTTCTAAGTCAATCTAAGGGTCCAAAGAGTCTTAAGAGGTATTCAGGAAACTATTTAATCAAAAGTCCCGCTGTGATTGCCATTATGTTAGCTCCCCGTAATTTGCTAGATTGATTGAGATACAAATGGATAGAGGGAACATCAAACCAAGTTTTGGAATCCAAGGACCTAGCCTTCCTGGATTCAGAGAGGGATCTCTCTATTATGTGCAAACATGTGAACTTGTTTGCTGATTAGGGTTGAATTTAGGCTATTTATGAAATATTGGGTTTGTTGGTTGTTTTTTGTCTGGTATGATGCTTACATAGACTAGATAGAAACAAGGAAAAGTTCAAGTCATTGGGAAATGGAGTCTAACAAGGTCATGATAGGTTCATAAATAGAGCAGGAATTATTGTAGGGAAAATCTAGCTTGGTTGGTGGATCTTTGAGGTTTGAAGGATCATGAGATGGACATTAATTTTCAAAAACAAAGTTTGCCAAATAGAAGTAAAGAATTCTCTATCATATACTTAAAATAAGGGAGTTAGAAGAATCATAAGCATAGAGAAGAAATCAAAGGTAGAGGAAATCCTAAACTCTTTGATTCAGAGTTAAAGTAGTTAATTATCCAAGACAAACATTCAAATGAAATACAGAAAGGCAATAAACTTATTCAACTTTCATGGATTTCATTATCAAGAACAGAAAACATTAAGTATTCACAAATAACTACAATCATAGAAGGAGAGAAAGTCTGAACATCTAATATTATAGCTATGAATTTTATTTGAAACAATTATCTAAGAAAATGCAAAGAGCATGATTGAAACAAACTTCTTTGACAAACCTAGGTAATGGTGCTTTAAAGAGATGACTCCAAGAACAGAGTTTTTAGTGGAAAAAAATATGTATGGCTAGCCATAAATCACGCTTAATACCAACTGATATAAACCATTCAAGAAATAGACAAGCTCAAGAAATCCTTAGAGATCAAAAGATGAATTCTCTAACATATCCTAGTAGAAGAAAACATTAAGGCAATGAAGAACAAGCACACCTAAGGTGCCATCAGAAAACATGTCTTGTCTAAATTATTTGTCCCACTAAAACAGAGAAAAATGGAAACATAATGAAAAAAACTAGAAAAAATGAACAAAAGAGAAACACATCACCATCAACCAGGCTTACGGATCCTACAAACAGTCCTCCTCCATCAACAAACAAATCAGGGCATGCATGAGCTCCAAGACATCAAATTATTTTCAAAACTCCAAGAGATTATGTATTACTTGAGAATAATTCATCAAAATCCAACCCAATACATAAGAGCCTCATGCTCTATTTATGGATCAAATGAGGAGGTGGAAACCATAAGAGGCTTCTACAAACCCTAATTCTATCATAAATGTCATAAATGTGCTTAATGACCATGCAAGGCCCAAGACACATAATAGATAAGCTAATAGATGAAAAACATCAAAACATAACTCCTCAATCAAATCTGGAGTGATTTTTCCAATAAAATATTAAAAAAATATTTTGCCATTAATCAGTGTCTTTTGTTGACTTTTTCGCCTAAGTCAGTCTATTTGCGCATCGCCATTTTTGCAGAAAATAGGTTGTTTTGCAACTAGCTTTTGGACCACTTCCCGATGTCAGATTTCGCTCCATGATAGCTCGTTGGAAAGACTGAAGAGTCTAATTTCTAAAAATGCTTTGGGTTTCCTGATCTAGTCCATGTAACCCTATAAAAAATTTCAAAATATCCAGTCTATTATTTGCGCAGCGTGAGGCCTAAAACAGGGGCAGAAAGGTGTTTTTTGACCTTTTAAAGGGTCAAAACAGCTCCAAATCCTCTGAAATTTTGTGTGGATGATGTTTAGATCATGAAAAATCCAAAAAATTCAAGTTTTCTTCTAGAGGATTCCCCAAAGTTTTGCGTAGCACTAGTGGCATTGCGTAAAGTAGGCCAAAAATTTCACAAAAAAAAAAATCTTCTCCAAATTCCTTCAAAATTGGTGGAGGCTCTCATTAGATGTTTTTAGATAATTTATGAGAGGCCTCGGCCAAAATTCCAAGGCTATCATGCTCATTTTTTCTTTTTAGTTTTTTTATTTCAAGGAGGGCTTCTTTGAGTTTGGCACATGCAAGCATGTTCTTATTTGCATAGCGCTTAGTATATTGGAAATATTGTCATTGATGGCAAAGGAGCAGAAAGGAGTAACACTAGAATGACCATTTTTGGCAAAGGAGCAGATCAAACATTGTGCAACAATGTGCAGTAGAGAGGCAAAGGAGCAGCATGGAGAATCTTTAGCATGATTAATTAAGGCAAAGAGGCTGTGAAAGAACAAAGGCAACTGAAAGGAGAAAAGGAAACAAAACAAGCCCAGGAGAGATCAACGTGTTTAAGGTGTGCAACAAGTGAAAGATCCTAAGTCAGAGTGAATATCAGATAGAAGAACAAGCTCAGGAGATATCTGCGCAGTTAGAAACTGAATAAAGATCAGGGAGGATAAGCATGGACGAACTGGTGTTGCAGAGCGGCGAGAATATAAACCTCAGGAGAGAATCGTGTTGAAGAATACAGAATAATATCAAGAGGAGTAGTGTGGAGGAACCGTTGTTGCAGAGCGGCGATATGATAAAAAAACAAAAATCGACTAAGGTAGAGAAGTCGTTGAAGAATTCCAAGTGAGGAGATTGGACGGTCACGATTAGATAGCAACAACAAAGGCAAGAAATGGATGGATATGATTCATTGTAAGATAAGTGGGGGCATAAATACAAATGAATTGGAAACAGCAATGAGGACCATAGATCTATACAAATCAATGGTGATGATCTCATCGATAGAAATTACATCGCAAATAAGAATCAAGAGTGATGTGATCGATGCGCTGCAATAGATGTGATGTGATGGACGTGATGCGAGCGATGGATGCTATGCAATCAACGGATGCGATGCGATGCGATGGATGCGATGCGATCGATGGACGCGATGCAGTTGATGAATGCGATGCGATCGATGGATGTGATGCGATGTGATGCGATGCTATCGCATATCGCATATCGCATATGATATGAGTTCGCAAGCTGTGGTAAATGATATTGTGATGCGATATTACCATCGCATATCACATATCGCAATCGGGGTAGGAGAAAAATCACACAAACATAGTGGTCACAGGAAGTGCGAAGTGGCATTGCGAATTGGTGATGTAAATCAGCGATGCAAAGTTCATCGAATATTGCAGATCACAAAGCTCAGAAGAGATAGCACTCACAAATGCCAAAGTGCGATAAAGGGGTTGGATGCGATGCAGCTTAGAACTATTATTTAAAGGATTTCAAATCTAGATGTGAAGCCTTTCCAGTGTTAAATCGCATAGGAGGTGAAAAAGAGGATTTTAATGTAAAACCTTAATATTTTGAAATATTATATGATACCAGATGTGATATAGTTCGAAGTTAAAATATGAAGTATTTCAAGCCCAGGGCTATGTGTTTTATGAAGAAAACCATGGAAGCGAGGGTTGAATCGGGTCGCAAAGGAAAGACCTAAAAACATGAGAAAGAACCCGGAGCTCATGTAGAATAGTGTTATGCAGTTGTGGCCATGAGTTAAGAATAAAGGTAAGTCGGGATGAAGCGATAACTATTGGATCATGCAGTAGAGATCTAGGATACAGATTAGAAGTACTAATTTGGGCATCGATAAATGTGAAAGATTGGCGGAAACGAAAAATTTACAAGGGTATTATGTATTAAAGGCATTTATGGTTATAGAGAGAATATATGGCTTAGATATATATGTCTATAATGATGGGTCTTAACTAAATTCAAAGACTATGGTATTGATGACATATCGTGATGAATGAAATTATACAAAGGGAAAAAGTTAAAGGTCAAGTGTCAAAGAATTCAGCTTTTGGAGTATGTATGAATCAAGTGTCAAGGATATAATATAAAAGAGAAACCTTGGTGTAGAGGAGCAGAAGCGGAAATATGAATGAGACACTCGGAACCAGTAGGTGACTGTACATGAAGCTGTGGGCCAATAGCGTAGATGAATGGTAATTGGTATTTGAAACCAGTGTTATCACTCAGGTTTTCCTAGAAGTTGTAAGAAAAGGAAAGTATACCCGAGGTAACCACAAACCAACCTTTTAGATGTAGAATCTAGCCAATATGCATCCAGAGAGGGCTCTCTCTTTATGATTTATCTTTGTTCTTGGAAGGTTTTAGGCTAGTTATAGATTCAAGAGTTTGTTTTGGGAAAATGGTGGAATCCACAAACTAAGGGCAAGGTTGAGGGCTTTCAGTCCATTGGGCTATGGAGTCAAAAGGATGGCTTTACTGGATTTCTATTCTAAACACAAGATGGTATTACAGGGCAAGATAGCTAGACAAAGAAAAATCCTTAAAATTTAAGGTGGATGGGATGATCTTGAAGGGATGAAAGGCAGCTAAGAATCTTTCACCATGTTCAAAAGGGAGAAATGAGATGACTACAAACAAAGAGCAATGAAGAATTCTTTATTATAGTAATCAACAATATTTAAATTAGCAAAGCAAGAGCATTTAAGAATTCATGCTTATAACTAATTTAGAAGAAAACATTAAGAACAACCACATTTGGAATCAGAGTACAATTAAGCAAATTCTGATTCAATCCTTTATGTAAATTATTCAGAAATGGACATGATGATATTATAAACTAATATAAAATTTCAGACAAAAGGGTAGAAAAACTTATTGAACTGTAGTCCAACACATGAATCCTACAACAAGTCCAGTGCTTTAAATCGTCATCCAGTAAGCCACGAATAAATTTCTCCAAAATGCTTTTATTCTGAAAATCTCAATGTTACAGCAGAGTAATAGAATCCACCCTCAATACTCTCTTTGAGGGTTTATTTATACACGAAATAATTGAAAATATCTCACACTATCCTAGCCCATAATTTGGGGTGACTAAGGATTAATTTACAAGTAAACAGGAGACAAATGGTCTCGTAGATAGAATAATAAGTAACTGCTGATGTGCTGTTTCCTTTCTTTATGGATGTACTGGAGGAAAGTAATGAAAAAGGGCTTGTTGCTGTCTTCTGGAGTAATTTCTTTGCTTGTTTGATACTCTTTGTCTTTACAGATACTATTTAACCTGTGTAACTGATACTCTTTTATCTCTACTCATTTTTACCATTTACCTGATAGTAAAGATAAATTCTCATCCTGGAAATAACTTTTATAGAATTTCTAATAAGTCTCTCCACCATGAATCGTCTGGTATCACAGTCCTTTTGAGTTTTCTCAATGTCTCATCTACTTCTGTGAGTTTGTAAAAGGTGGGCTCATTAGGAAATAGATACTTTATTTCATGTTCCAAATGAAATAAATTCCTCACTCTATCATAGATATTTCTCCCTGTTGGTAATGTTGATTGTGGTAAACTAGGAGAACAAGCAGCTGTATTTTGAGCATGAGCATTTATTTTCTTTACATAGGTTTCTAAGTCCATTATTTGATCCTCTGAGAGCATAGGACTTGGTAACCCACTGTCCAACAAAGCTTGAAATTTTTCTCTGAAAATATTGATATCAACCAAAATATCTGTACACTTCCTTTCTAAATTCTGCATGAAAGTTCTCTTGATGAAAACTCTCTTTATTTCCAAAACTGTGCCGGTCCTATCCTCAATCCCTAACACTGCAAGCTGTTGCTTTGTCCGGGTGTTCAAAAATTGAATAAGATGATTGGCCTGCTCAGGCCTGCCTCTTAATTCATTTCTGGTTTTGTTTATTTCTTCTTGGGCTATTTTAACCAACTCATTTTGTTCAAAAATAGCTTGAATAGAGGGCCAAATGCCCTTTATTAATTCAATGATGTTACCCCAAAGAATGTCATTTATTTCCTTTAAAGGCTTTTCCAATGAAAGATCTTTTTCCAAAGCCTGAACCAATTTTTCTAATCTTTTTATTTCCCTGGTGTTATCAGCAACTATCTTTTTAGATGTATCATATTTTTCCTCCATTTTTACTAATTGCAATTTCGTTGTTTGGAGTTCTGTGACCCTTAGTTGTAGACTTTCCATCTGTTTTATTAATTCATCAGAACTCAAACCAGAAGTGTTTACCAGGGATGGCTGTGTTTGCTGACCTGTTGTTGTAGTACCTGTGGTTGATGTCTACCTGATAGTTTCCTGTTTCTGCAAAGCTTGTTCCAATTCCTTCTCCGTTTCACTCAATCGCTCAGTCATATTTAGGAGCAACTCCATTATTTCTTCCTGTGAATTCCCTTTTAGAACTTCTTGGGTCTGAGGGTGCCTTGAGGCTGGCAATTTTAGCTGCTTTCTCAGTGCAGCTATGTCATCATCTTTCTTCTTTATTAATGCCTCAATACTTTTAATGTCTTTGGGGTTGTGACCCAAACCAATGATTATGTCTTCTAAAGACTTTATTCTATTATCTTTGGCCTGTGAAGAAGCCTTCTCAATTTGCAATTGTACAGTTGTGTTATTCAAAGAATCCTGCAGCGTTATAGCTGCCATGGCCTTATTGGTAAGAGTAGAATAGACCATTTCCCCAGTTTGTCTGTGTAGCTCTATCTGGTCCAGAGGATGGATATCCTTTGCCAAAACTTCAAAATTTGTCCTGATGTAGTCAGCTGCAGTAATGGGTTTTGGCACCTTTGACTTGAAGTGGCTCAATATCATTTTGCCTTGTGACATGTCAAATGCTGACATTAGCCTTTCTTGATTATGGGGAGCCATTTTCATATATTGATCGTATACCTTCATTTTTAATGGATCATTCTTTGCTTTGATATTAATGAAGGTTCTTTTAATATCCCCTGTATCTGTTTTTGGCGGTCTGAAAGAGGATACCTCAGTACTTAATTGCTTTTGTAAAGCTTTCCCTTTCTGTCCTGTGTTTGTTTCACTAACTGTGCCAGTTTGTTGGCTGTCTTCCCTCCCATCATCAAACACTTCATCTATGATTTCCACTTCTGGAAGTGGATCTGATTTATGTTTTTTAGCTTGATGCACCTGTGAGGTTTCTTTTGGAGGAGTGGTGTCTGGAACTTTCCTTTTCTTACCTATTTCCACATTTAATGGAGTTTGTAACTCTGGAACTTGTGTGTGCTTTGCCTGATTGGGAGAAACCTGTGATTGTTCAGGTGCTTTGGAAGTTTGTGGTTTTTCTGCCATGACCAAAGTTTCAATGACCTGGATTGCAGGTTCCTTTCCTTTGCCCTTTGATTCTGCTGCAACTGATGAACTGATTTCCTGTAATGTGTGCTGTAGAGTTGCTGCTGAAGAAGTGCCAATGTAGGGTACCTGCACTTGACCACAAGATTCTAGGTCAAAGTTCTTCTCAACATCTTTCATAATTTTATTCATTTTGTCAGCTTCACTTTCTTCCTCAACAAGTGTTCCTTCAACCCATTCATCTTGATTGGCATATTGTTCTAGATCAGGAATCTTGTGGTGTATATAAGGGGATGATTTATTCTTTAATCTCTTTTCACAAATAAAACCAAATGGGTCATAAGGAATCCAACGGAAAGATGTTTGGAACTTTCTTTGTAATATATTTTCTGCCTCTCTCTCGGCCTCCCTAGAGTTGCAGATGAAAGGACCTAATTGACTTTTGATCCTTAATTGAGCTTTCTTCTTTACACTACAAAAATGGATCACATCTGAATTGTTCATTTGCCTGAAGTATTCCAAGGCAAAAATCCTCATGGGCACATATCTTGGTAACCTGAATGGATGTAATTCACATCCATAAATTCTGATGATTGTATGGTTTTGATACAAATACCAATCCCCAACTTTATAAGTCCTTGAAAGTTGCAAGGTCTTTTTTATTTCATTACTGAGCCTTGGGGGAGAGATTCCTGTTAACAAAGTTGTTGCAGGATATACAAACTGATCAATGAACTCAGTGTAGGAATAGGGAGAATCAGAGGAAGAATGAATTATGGGGGACCAAAATATGACTCACCTGGGGTTTCCCTCGGCATCAAGTTTTTGAACAGGGAAACGGAACTTTTCTGACTGATAGTAGATAATGAGATGATAGATGACTGAGGAATATTTAAAAACTTTTTCATCATCTAGCCTCATGAATTGATCATGGATCTTGTTGGCTATGAAGGAGGAAAAGTCATATTTAATCTCAGGAGGTTGCCCAGGAGTAAAAATGGATAGCAAAACCAAGGTTATCTCATCCACATATTCACTGGTGTTGAATCCCAAGACAAAAGATATCATATTTATAATGAGCCTTCCCAACGTATTGAAATAATAAAAACCATAGGGAGGAGACCCTTTAGGCTGATGCTCAGGCAACATGAAATTCTGGCACATGGATTTTAGCTTTTCTGGGGTTAATTGCCTGGTCTTCTCAATCAATTCTTCCATGGACAACGGTGCTAGTTCTTGGTCTGGTTCAAAGTGTAACATGGCATTGATAGCCTGGGGAGTAATGGGAAACAGAACACTTTGATCATGAGCTATTACAGCCCTTTGAGTGGGATCATAGTTTGAATGGAAATAATGGATGATTTCTGGGAAATAAATGACTGAAGGGATGAGATACCTTGGGAGATTGGATTCCCACAACCCTATAAGATCTTGCCCCTTTGAGTATTCGTCTCTGCAGCAATAATAACTCAATAGGGGACTTTCATCAAAATGCAAGTATTTAATTTGGAAATCTTTATCTACCAAAGGTAAATATTCCAATTCACGGTGAGGGGCATTCAGTGGAGTGATATTAAAAGCTGTCGGGGCCTCCATTTTGGTTCTTGTGGATTCAAAACGGAGGTTTCTGGTTTTCTTCACAGGCCGGGCACGATTTCTAAAATGAAGGAAATTAACACAAATGCAGTTTCAGGGAGCAATTGCACAGTTTTAAAACCTTTGGGGGAGATCTCAGTGATGAGTTTTAATTATCAATTCAGTAGAAAACAGGGAAAACAGATTTTCTATTGAAGTTTGGGGCGCTGTGAGATAAATACCTGTTTTTGGACGAAAATTGGCTTTTAACAGGTATCAGGCGATGGCGGGAGTGTACTCGAACACAAGTGCAGCGGAATATTGGAGCGAAATCAGATAGCACAGTAAATTTCAATGGAAATTCGAAAATCGTAGCAGAAGGCGTTGTTGTTTTCAATAACGAAAATAACGGAAAAAACACGAAAACTGGCTTTATTTACAAGTTAAAGGGTTTTTTAGTTTTCCGAGGAGTGATATCATAGTAGTACGGGCTGACGTATGCAGGGTCGGGCGGTAAGTGGTAAGCGGTAAGCGGTGATCCCGCACCGCTTATGAGCAAAGGCGGTATTAACCGCGAGGGCAGCGATTCCACAAAGCTATTGACGCGTGGACGGGTGACTAGTCAAATACCACTAATCCCCCGCTGGTTAAAATGATGACAAGGGATGGGTAGCGGGGTAAACACTAGCCGTAGATCTTATAGTGGGAGATCGGACGGCGGAAAGGACGCATAGATGGTGGGGTTTTCGCGTGCGGGCCCGACGGGTTTTAAAACAAAATTAACTTTATTTAAACATCCGGGGGCGTTTCTAATTGGTGAATGAGGTTGGTTATTAACTAACTCAGATAATTAGTTAATCCCGCTATATAATGGAAATAGGGGTTGCGGTGGGTTTTAATCTTTGGGGAAATGCCAGGTGGATGAGCCACGTTGGCGTAAAACTTCAGATTTTATTTTTTTTTGGTATTTAAACATATAAACCATATGTTTAAAGCTTTTCGGATATATGTTTTTTAATTTTATTATATGGTAAATTAATAACTGTAATTAACTTACCATAGGGGCGGGTTTATAGTATAATGATAAATTTAACCAAAGCGCGTATAGTGGGTTTTTATTTGAATGCGCGGGGAAATAAACACTTTGGTTAAACTTTATAATAGAGGGGTTTTTTGGGTTATTTATAAAAAAGGAGTTATATACTTAGGACAAGGAATTTTACTAGGGATTTAGTAAATAGAGTTAAATGTTAATATGGAAAAATGACAAGGAAACTCAAAATATTTTGCACATCTAAGAAAGTGACAACTTTTGAAGTAAATTGCAATATCTTATTTTTAACACTTAAACTTAGAATAGAAAGTTATCATGAGGGATTTTTATAGAATTCTGCATGATTTTCCTAAGTAAAATAGGATTTTACTTAGGACAATGTTAAAGGTGAATGATTGTAATGATGAATTATCTCAAGTACTTAGGTCTTTTTTGATCATTAGGCCGAGGGTCCGGTCCCTCTAAAAGTCAAGGAAATGCCTTGAGCCCTTTTGATCTCCAAATACCTTAGTACTTTTTGGGGGAAATTAGTAAAACTTTTGAGGGGAAAGTGATGAGGGAAGTTAATGAATTTGACTTTGCTTGATGTGATTTTCCAGTGTATTTCCTGCTTTAGTATTTGTGATGAAAGTAAAGGATCAAAAACATGTAGCAGCATCATTCATCAGATAACACTTTGCAGCACCATCTACCTACCCTATCTACTTGACACTACCATTTTCTCTTTTTTATTAGGGTGCATTTAGACTTGCAAACCCTTATCAATCTTTTCTTTTTACATGATAAATCTATCTATTTCTACCCTTATTACATCCAGGGGCTCGGATTGAACTGTTGAGCACCTTTTATTCATTCTACCTATCTACTTATCTGCCAAGATTAAACTGTTTGGTCAGATATTTATTCTCTAATCTATAACATGAAATTGAAATATGAGTAAGTCAAGTTTAAACAGTTTGACTTATTCATGAATTGTGGCAAAGGTTTGACAAGCTGCACACAATTGCTTTATTGCAAAAATGAAATAGTAGTGGCATTTGGATTTGCACACTTTCCTTGGTCTATTTTTTGTTTGGGGTTTATTTCTTTGTCTCTTTTGACCATTTTATTCTTTTTACCCTTTGATTTTTCTTTTAGGGTATACCCTCTTTACATTTTTAAATTTTTTTTGATTTTTTGGTTTTTCAAGAATATGGAACACCTTTGCTCAAGAAAGAAGGTTTGAACATATTCCATAGTTCAATCAAGACAATCATGAAAAATGAAACCTATTGGTATAGGAGTCTAACAACCAGCAAGTTGTTTTCATGTAATTTGAAAGGTTTAAGTATAAAGGAAAAAAGTGTGGGTGAACGCAACACAAAAGTCACACGTAATGGAAGAAACAGGGAAGTTATGCAGCAGAGCTAGAATATAACATCAGGAACTGAAAAGACAGTGACAAAAGTAGAAAGGACAAATGCATAGCGATCTAAGAGCTAAAAGGGTTGAGTGAAATATATTGGCTATAAATATAAATGAATTAATTATTTTTTATTGTATGTGATGCAAAGGCAAGTCTCCGTAGGCATAGGAAAAACTCCATGAGTGTTGTAATGATTATTTCTCATGTAATAACTTGAATTGAAGAATGATGAATCGAATGGCTGGAAGACATAGGGTCTGGCCTGTTCACTTCATATTCCATGTAGAATGCAATAAGTTAGGAGTTATCTGTATAAGAGATTTAATATCAGTGGAAAAAAAGGAGGTTAGAGAACTGAAGAATGGATGAGAGAGGAAGAAGAATGTAAGAGAGCTGAAGGAGGTTAGAGAGTGCAAGAAGAAGGAGGAGCAGATAGAGAAACTGTGAAGATCCAAAGATGATAAAAGACATATATGAAGGTTGGAGGACAACAGTGAAGAAGAAATAGAACAGTGCTGATATCCAGGTAAATCAGCGTGTATTTTCATTGTAGTGTATGGAAGTTAGTGTTTCCATATCAAGTTGTAGCTTGATAAATGTCCAATTGTAGTTGGTTGAGGTAGGAGCCTCCTATGGGTTGGAGCCTTTAGAAAACAGATGGGAGTTGGAGCTTCCTTGAAAGTTGTAGCTTGCAGAATTTGAGGTAGGAGCCTCCTGTAGGTTGGAGCCTACAGATAATCAGTGGTGAGAGGGATTTGGAGCTTTCCTTTGGATCACAACAACAATAAGATGTGGTTTTCTCCCTTATGGGTTTCCACTTATATCTGTTGTCTAAGTGCTTGATGATTATGTGCTGATATTATATATTTAATCTTCTTAATACTTACTTCTTACTTATTAAGATTGTGGTTTCATTATATAATAAGTTGATCATGAAATGGAGGTGTAAATAAGTTTAAAAGAAATTTTTAAAAAGCCCGTGAATGTGTTAAACTGATTCACCCCCCCTCTCAGTTTAACTAAGGGTTCAAAAATTGGTATCAGAGCCAGGTTCCTTCTATTTCAGTTTAACAACTGGAAGGATATCCTTGGTCCCCAAGATGGCCAGCCTGGAAGGTTGCTCAACAAATAAAGCCCCTTTGTTTACTGGCACAAATTATGCCTTCTAGAAAATAAGAATGAGGACATACATTATGTCTCTAGGAATACAAGTTTGGGTTGTTGTGGAATTAGGATATACCCCAAAGGATTTTGGCACAGAGAAAGAAGCCAAACAAGATTTTATAGCCAATGCAAAAGCCATGAATGCACTCTTAAATGGTCTATGTGAGGAAAAAATTATCAAAGTAATGCACAACAAGACTACCAAAGAAGTATGGGATACATTAGAAAGTATTCATGAGGGAGATAAAAAGGTGAAGGCTGCCAAATTGCAAGTCTATAGAGCCCAGTTTGAAAATATAAAAATGAATGAAGAAGAAGAAGTTGCGAGCTTCTTCTTAAGGGTTGCAAAAATTGTGAATAACATGAAAGCTCTAGGAGAAACCATTAGAGAATGTGTAATTGTACAAAATATATTGAGATCATTACCATCCAGGTTTAACCGCAAGGTTTCTACCATAGAAGAGACAGTTGACTGGGAAACATTGACCATGAACCAATTACTTGGAAACCTAATATCTTATGAGATGAGACTTCCACAGGAGAAGTCAAATATGAGGGAGGCAACGATTAAGGAAGAGAAGAGAAAAGAATAAAAGGAAGATACATGCTTCTGCTCTGATGAAGAAGAGGCCAAATTTTTCAGAAGATTGGATAGAGGCTCAGGCAGGTAAAAAGGTAAACTTCCATTTAAATGCTTTAACTGTGGAAGATTCGGGCACTATGCATCAAAGTGTCCTTACAGGAAAACAAAGAATCAGACTGAAGAGACAGAGAAAACCAAAACAAATAACTGGTAGAAAGGGAAGAGATTCAATAGAAAATCACTTTATGCTCAACAAGATAGCAGTGCATCTGAAAACTTAGATGAATCCTCAAATGAAGAAGGAACGTCTGAATTTGTGTTAATGGAAAAGGAAGATTCTGAAGGATTCCTTCTAGAAGATGAGGAAGAAGGTGAGGTAGATCTTGAGGGGGAGCTAACAAGTGCCCTAGAGGAAATAGACAAACTTAAACTCAAGTGCAGAAAACATAAATACATTCTCCTCAAATATGTAAAAAGGGAACCAAATTCAGAATACCTCATTCAATTGAAAGTAGAACTTGAAGAAGCTGAGAAGGTGGAAGACATTCTACTAAAATAGATTGAGGATAAAATTCAGAAGCAAGAGAAATTGGAAGAAGAAGTAGCATGCTTGAGAAAGAAATTAGAAAATGCCCAAAGGGAATCATCAATGAACTCTGCACGGATGAAAAGCTCTGAACAGTTGGATAAAATACTAAATGCTCAAAGATATCCTCTCATAAATATTGGGATAGGTTACAAAGGAGAAACCAACAAATCCCAGGTAGAAGATAACCAGAAAATTACTTTTGTAAAAAACGTAAAGGATAATGAAGCTGCTTAAAGGATTCCTACCGAAGTAGAAGACAACAAAAACATGACCTGCAATGAAGTAAAAAAAAACAAGCAGGAACCTCAAATGACATAGAATGAAATAAAGAAACAATCGGTTGAAAAAGGGTCTTACACTACTGAATACGAATTGAACAAATTCAGAAGCTGTCAGAGGAGATTCTTTCCTCCTATGAGAAATATCACTTGTTTTGTCTACCAGAAACTGGGACATATTGCATCATACTATCAGACAAATAAAATAGAGTCCAACCAGCAAAGGATGCAGAAAATGAAAATTCTACCTAAAGCAAACAAATGGAGAGGACAACCCTTCACCTAGTACTCTAATCGTTTCCATGGGTATTGTTTTTATTGTAAAGGGTTTGGTCACAAAGCCGTGGAGTGCAGAATTTTTGGACAAAGACTAAAATATAAAGACTCAAGGAGATTTATAAGAAATGGAGAGCTCACTTGTACACATAATCCATTTAAAAATATAATCAAATGCTTTGTATGCCATCAAATCGGACATAAGTCTCACAAATGTCCTCTCAAAGACTGTGGTCCATCTTCTCAGGAAAAGTACCAAACAAATAGCAGCATGCAGTGGAAAAATATGCTCAATAAGAGTGACCTAGCTCTAATAGCTCAAGATCAGAAAAGCCAATGGTATATCGACAGTGGATGCTCAAAGCACATGACTGGAGATCGAATCAAGTTTGTAACCCTTGATGAAAAGAAATCTGGAATTGTAACGCTCGATAATGATAAAGAAGGGAAAATGAAAGGAAAAGGTTTGGTCAGTCTGAATAATGAAAGAGAAGAGGCTCAAGATGTACTATTTGTGGACGGGCTGAAATCCAATCTGCTAAGCGTCATTCAAATGCGTGATAAAGGCTGTGAGGTCCTTTTCAGAGCCGAAGATTGTGAATTTAGATCTAGCACCACAGGAAAGACCTTGATCAAAGGTGTTCAAACATAAAGTAATTTGTATATAATGAACGGAGAGAATGAAGCATGCCACTTAAGAAAACTTGACAAATCATGGTTATGGCATAGAATATTGGGACAACTAAAATTTGACCACATCGTCAGTCTGAGCAAGAAGAGTGCAGTAAGGAATATGCCTACAATAAAGAAGCCTACAAACACCATATGTAAATCCTCCCAATTGGGAAAATAGACCTGCACATATTTCAAGATCAAAGATGAACTATCTACAAGTAGGCCACTTCAGCTTGTACACATGGACCTGTGCGGACCTTCAAGAACTAATGCACTAGGTGGAGAATCCTTTATCATTCTAATAATAGATGATTTTACCAGATTGACATGGGTGGCATTTCTCAAATATAAATCTGAAGCACTTGAGAAATTCAAGACATTTAGGGCATTGGCAGAAAATCAAACATGATGCAAGATAAAATCCATCAGATCAGACAGAGGAGGTGAATTCATAGACTATGACTTTGCAGACCTATGCAATGAACATGGGATAAAACAATAGTTTACAATTGCAGGTACACCTCAACAGAATGGAGTGGCAGAAAGACAAAATAGGTTAGTACAACAAATTTCCAGAGCCATGATGCAAGAAAATAACATTCACCAAACCTATTGGGCATAAGCAGTACACACAACTATTCACATTCTCAACAAATCTTGTCTAAGACCAAATTGTGATAAGAGTCCTTACGAATTATGGCATGGTAAACTAGCATCAATCAAGCACTTTAGAGTCTTTGGAAGCAAGTGTTTCATAAAAAATAATGATGAAAAATTGGGGAAGTTTGATGCACGAGCTGATGAAGGAATATTTTTAGGATATGCATCCAAGAGTAAGGGTTATAGGTGTTACAACAAAATACTGCAGAAAATTTTGGAAAGCATTGATGTAAGAGTTAACGAAGATCTACCAAATAGAACAAGAAACACAAGCTGCGCCAATCCTCTAGATGATCTTGAGGCTGAGAATCAAGATAATTATGAACATAGCAAGACAACAAAAGATACTGAATTCAACTCAAATGGTCCCTCAATATACACTCAAAAGAACCACCCATAAGATCAAATAATTGGGGACAAGAGTGTGGGAGTCTAGACAAGAAGACATCTTGCTGAACAGACAAAAGAAGTATACCTAGCCATGCTATCTCAAATAGAGCCAAAGAAGTTCGAAGAAGCTAGCAAAGACAAAAAATGGGTAAATGCTATGAATGAAGAACTATACCAAATTGAGAAGAACAATACCTGCGAGTTAATTCAAAGACCCACTGGGAATAATGTCATTGGAAAAAAATGGATATTCAATAATAAGATGAATGAAAAAGGGCAGGTAATCAGAAATAAATCCAGATTTGTATGCAAGGGATATTCTCAAATTAAAGGACTTGATTATGATGAAACCTTTGCCCCTGTAACCAGAATGGAAGCAATCACAATGTTTTTGGCCTTTGCATGCTATCATGATTTCAGGGTATATCAAATGGATGTGAAGTCCGCCTTCCTAAATGGAAATCTAGAGGAAGAAGTATACATGGAACAAGCTAAAGGATTCTTATTAACAGATAAACATGACTATGTGTGCAAATTAAAGAAAGCCTTATATGGTCTGAAACAAGCTCCTTGTGCATGGTATTCAAGGCTAGACAAATACTTGCAAAAACAAGGGTTCAAGAAAGGAGGAGTAGACAACAATTTGTACATAAAGGCTAATGAAAATTAAATCTTAATTGTAGTAGTGTATGTAGATGACATCATGCTTGGAAGCAACAAAGATGAGTTAGCAAAAGGATTTGCTGAAGAAATAAAATCAGAGTTTGAGATGTCAATGATTGGAGAGCTCACCTTCTATTTAGGACTTCAAATTCAACAAAATAACACGGGAATATTCATTTCACAAGAAAAATAATTAAGAGAAATGTTGAAAAAGTTTCAAATGGAAGACTGCAAACCTATGTCACCTCCCATGATCACTGGATGAAAACTATGTGCTAATAATGCATCAATATATGTAGATCAAAAAATTTACAGACCCATGATAAGAAGTCTGCTATACCTAACTGCTTCTAGACTAGAAATTATGTTGGCAGTAGGACATGTGGCAAGATATTAGGGAGCAGCAAAACAAAATCATTTACTTGCAATCAAGACAATATTAGATATCTACAAGGAACTTCACATTATGGCCTATGGTATCCAAAAGGAAAAAGTTTCACATTGATAGCATACACAGATGCAGATTGGTCCAGTTGTGTGGATGATAGGAAAATCACAAGTGGAGGTGCATTTTATTTGGGAAAAATTCTGGTGGCATGGCTAAGAAAGAAGCAAACTTCTATCTCTCTATCTACAACAAAAGCAGAATACATAGTAGTAGCAGCATGTTGCACACAAGTAATGTGGATGAAACAAACTCTCCAAGACATGAAGGTAAGCATTGATGAACCCATTTCTATCAAATGTGACAATACAAGTGCAATAATTATATCAAAAAATCATGTACTTCATTCAAAAGCAAAGCACATCCCAATAAAGTAACACTTCCTCAGAGAACAAGTAGCACAGAAACTAGTAAATTTGGAATATGTACCAACTAAGGAACAAACATTAGACATATTCACAAAACCTCTTGCTAAAGAACCATTTGAATATCTAAGAGACAAGCTAGGGGTAGTGTCTAAAGATGTTACTCTCTAACATGATCATAAATAAATAATTAATTAATTAAATTAAATTAAATTAAATTAAATTTTAAGGGATACATACAAGGAACAGGACCAATGTAGAAGACAAGTGATAGTTAATATCAGTCAAGAAAGCATCATTGCAGGGGGAGAGTAGTCACAAAAGAGATAGAGCAATGGAGCAGTGCATGGAACAGACCCTCAAGATCAAAGTATTATGAAAAGATAGAAACCACACTAGGAAAGGTGCAACCCTTTGCCATTGATGTCAAAGGGGGAGGAAAAGCAAGAAAAATAAGAAAGGCTCTTCTGAAAAGTATGTAGAGGAATAAAGACAAGATACTTCTTAGAATGAAAGGGGGAGGAAGTCCTGAAGGAAGTATCAGAGTAATGGTGGATGTGTTGCCATCAATGCCAAAGGGGGAGACTGTTGGAAATATTGTCATTGATGGGAAAGGAGCAGAAAGGAGTAACACTAGAATTACCAATGTTGGAAAAGGAGTATATCGAACATTGTGCATCAATGTGAAACAGAGAGGCAAAGGAGCATGGAGAAGCTTTAACATGATTAGTTAAGGCAAAGAGGCTGTAAAAGAACAAAGGAAACATAAAGGAGTAAAGGCAGAAAAACAAGACCAGGAAAGATCGACATGTTTAAGGTGTGCGGCAAGCGAAAGAAACCTAATTCAGAGTGAATATCAGATAGAAGAACAAGCTCATGAGAGATATATGGACTTAGAAACTGAATAATGCTCAAGAAGGAGCAGCGTGGAGGAACCGGTGTTGTAGAGTGGCGACAATTTAAAGCTCAGAAGAGAATCGTGTTGAAGAATATAGAACAAGCTCAAGAGAAGTAGCATGGAGGAACCATTTTTGGAAACTGGCGATAGGATAAACAAACAAAAATAGACTAAGCCAGAGAAGTCTTTGAAGAATTCTGAGTGAGGAGATTGCATGGTCATGATTAGATAGCAACAACAAATGCAAGAAATGGACAGATATGATTCATCGTAAGATAAGTGGGGCAGAAATACAAATAAATTTCAAACAGCAACGAGGACCTTAGATCTAGACAGATCAACGGTGATGAGCGCATCGGCAGAAGTTAGATCGCAAATTGGAAGTAAGAGCGATGCGATCGATGGATGTGATGCGATGGATAAATTCGATGTGATGGACATGATGCAATCGATGGACGCGATGCGATTGATGAATTCCATGCAATCGATGGATGCGATGTGATGTGATCACATATCACGTATCGCATATGATATGAGTTCACACGGTGTGGTAAATGATATTGCGATGCGATATTACCATCGCATATTGTAGTCGAGGCAGGATAAAAATCGTACAAACACAATGGTCACAAGAAGTGTGAAGTGGATATGCGAAGTGGTGATGTGAATCGGCGATGTGAAGTTCATCGCATATCACAGATTGCAAAGCTCAAAAGAGATAACACTCATAAACGCTGAAGTGCGATAAAGGGGCCAAATGCAATGCAGCTCAGAACTATTATTCAAAAGATTTCAAATCCGGATGTAAAGCCTTTCTAATGTTAAATTGCATAGGAGGTGAAAAAGGGGATTTTAACATAAAACCTTGATATTCCAAAATACAATATGATACCAGACGCGATATAGTTCGAAGTTAAAATATGAAGTATTTCAAGTCCCAAGCTATGTGTTTTATGAAGAAAACCATGGAAGTGGAGGTCGACTCAAGACACAAAGGAAAGACCTGAAAACATGAAAAAGAACCCAGAGCTTGTGCATAAAAGTGTTATGTAGTTGCGGCTGTGAGTTAGGAAGAAAGGTAAGTCACGATGAAGCGATAACCATTAGATCACACAGTAGAAATGTACGATGCAAATTAGAAATGCTAATTTGGGCATCGATAAATGTGTAAGATTGGTGGAAATGAAACATTTACAAGGGTATTATGTATTAAAGGTGTATATGGTTATAGAGAGAATATATGGCTTAGATATATATCTCTATACTGATGGATCTTAACCAAAGTCAAAGACTATGGTATTGATGATATGTCGTGGTGAATGAAATTATACAAAGGGAAAAAGTTTAAGGTCAATTGTGAAAGAATTCATCTTTTGGAGTATGTATGAATCGGGTGTCAAGGATATAATATAAAATAGAAACCTTGGTGCAGAGGAGCAGAAGAAGAAATATGAATGGGATGCTCGGAACCAGTATGTGACTGTACACGAAACCGTGGGCCAAGAGCGCAGAGGAATGGTAATTGGTATTGGAATCCAACAAGTGGTTTTTGTGTAGGTTGAAAGATTTAAGCAGAAAGGCGGAAATTTTGGGTGAACGCAGCACAAAAGTCACAGGTAATGGAAGAAACAAGACAGTTATGCAGCAGAGCGAGAATATAACAGCGGGAACTGAAAAGATAGTGACAACATCAGAAAGGTAAAATGCATACCGATCTAAGAGCTGAAAGGGTTGAGTGAAATATATTGGTTGTAAATATAAATGAATTAATTATTTTTTATTGTATGTGATGCAAAGGAAAGTCTCCGTAGGCATAGAAAAAACTCCATGAGTGTTGTAATGATTATTTCTCATGTTATAACTTGAATTGAAGAATGGCGAATTGAATGGGTGGAAGGCATAGGGTCTGGCCATTTCACTTCATATTCCCTGTAGAATGCAATCAATCATGAGTTATCTGTATAAGAGATGTAATATCAGTGGAAAAAAAGGAGGTTAGAGAACTGAAGAATGGAAGAGAGAGGAAGAAGAATGTAAGAGAGCTGTAGGAGGTTAGAGAGTGTAAGAAGAAGGAGGAGCAGATAGAGAATCTGTGAACATCCAAAGATGATATAAGGCATATATGAAGGCTGGAGGACAGCAGTGAAGAAGAAACAGAACATAGCTGATATCCAGGTAAATCAGCATGTGTTTTAATTATATTTTAAGCAAGTCAGTGCTTCCATATCAACTTGTAGCTTGATAAATGTCCAGTTGTAGCTGGTTGAGGTAGGAGCCTCCTGTGGGTTTGAGCCTACAGAAAACCGATGGGATTTGGCACTTCCTTCCAAGTTGTAGCCTACAAAATTTGAGGTAGGAGCCTCCTGTAGGTTGGAGCCTACAGATAATTAGTGGTGAGAGGGAGTTGGGGCTTCCTTTTGAATCACAACAATAATAAGATGTGGTTTTCTCCCTTATGTGTTTCCACTTATATCTGTTGTCTATGTGCTTGATGATTATGTGTTGATATTCTATATTTAACTTGCTTAATACTTGTTGCTTACTTATTAAGATTGTGGTTTCATTATATAATAAGTTGATCATGAAATGGAGGTGTAAATAAGTTTAAAAGAAAGTTTTAAAAAGTCCATGAATGTGTTAAACTGATTCACCCCCCCTCTCGGTTTAACTAATTGTTCAACAAATAGTATCAGAGCTAGGTTCCTTTTGTTTCCGTTTAACAACTGGAAGGATATCCTTGGTCCCCAAGATGGCTAGCCTAGAAGGTTTCTCAACAAATAAAGCCCCTTTGATTACTGGCACAAATTATGCCTTCTAGAAAATAAGAATGAGGACATACATTATGTCTCTAGGAATAGAAGTTTGGGATGCTGTGGAATTAGGATATACCCCAAAGGATTCTGATACAGAGAAAGAAGCCAAACAATATTTTATAGCCAATGAAAAATCCATGAATGCACTCTTAAATGGTCTGTGTGAGGCAAAATATATCAAAGTAATGCACAACGAGACTACCAAAGAAGTATGGGATACATTAGAAAGTATTCATGAGGGAGATAAAAAGGTGAAGGCTGCCAAATTGCAAGTCTATAGAGCCCAGTTTGAAAATATAAAAATGAATGAAGAACAAGATGTTGCCAGCTTCTTCTTAAGGGTTGCAGAAATTTTGAATAACATGAAAGCTTTATGAGAAACCATTAGTGAACGTGTAATTGTACAAAAGATATTGAGATAATTACCATCTATGTTTAACCCCAAAGTTTCTGCCATAGAAGAGAGAGCTGACTGGGAAACATTGACCATGAACCAATTACTTGGAAACCTAATAGCCTATGAGATGAGACTTCCATAGGAAAAGTCAAATATGAGGGAGGCAGCCTTTAAGGTAGAGAAGAGCGAAGAAGAAAAGGAAGATACATGCTCCTTCTCTGATGAATAAGAGGCAAAATTTGTTAGAAGATGGGATAGAGGCATAGGCAGGTATGAAGGTAAAATTCCATTTAAATGGTTTAACTGTGGAAGAGCTGGGCACTATGGATCAAAGTGTCCTTACAAGAAAACAAAGAATTGGACTCAAGAGATATTGAAAACCAAAGCAAATAACTGGCAGAAAGGGAAGAGATTCAATAGAAAATCACTTTATGCTCAGCAAGATAGCAGTGCATCTGAAAAATCAGATGAATCCTCAAATGAAGAAGGAACCTCTGAATTTGTGCTGATGGCCAAGGAAGATTCTAAAGGATTCCTTCTAGAAGATGAGTAAGAAGGTGAGGTAGATATTGAGGGGGAGCTGTCAAGTTCCCTAGAGGAAATAGACAAACTTAAACTCAAGAGCAGAAAAGAGAAAGACATTCTCCTCAAATATGTAAAAAGGGAACCAAATTCAGAAGACATCATTCAATTGAAAGTAGAACTTGAAGAAGCTAAAAAGGTGGAAGACACTCTACTAAAAAAAACTAAGGATAAAATTCATAAGCAAGAGAAATTAGAAGAAGAAGCAGTATGCCTGAGAAAGAAATTAGAAAATGCCCAAAGGGAATTATCAATGAACTCTCCATGAATGACAAGCTCTGAAAAGTTGGATAAAATACTAAATTCTCAAAGATATCCTCTCATAAATACTAGGATAGGTTACAAGGGAGAAACCAATAAATCTAAGGTAGAAGATAACCAGAAAATCACTTTTGTAAAAGCCATAAAGGATAATGAAGCTGCTCAAAAGATTCCTACCGAAGTAGAAGCCAGCAAAAACATGATCTGCAATGAAGTAAATAGAAACAAGCAGGAACGTCAAATGACACAGAATGAAATAAAGAAATAGTCATTTGAAAAAGGCTCTTACACTGCTGAGTATGAATTGAACAAATTCGGAAGCTATCAAAGGAGATTCTTTCCTCCTATGAGACATATCACTTGTTTTGTCTGCCACAAACTGGGACATATTGCAGCATACTGTCAAACAAAGAAAATAGAGTCCAACCAGCAAAGGATGCAGAAAATGAAAATTCTACCTGAAGCAAACAAATGGAGAGGAAAACCCTTCACCTGGTACTCTAATTGTTTCCATGGGTATTGTTTATATTGTAAAGGGTTTGGTGACAAAGTTGTGGAGTCCAAAATGTTTGGACAAAGACTGAAATATAAAGACTCAAGGAGATTTATAAGCAATGGAGAGTTCACTCGTACACATAATCCATTTAAAAATATAATCAAATGCTTTGTATTCCATCAAATCGGACACAAGTCTCACAAATGTCCTCTCAAATACTATGGTCCATCTTCTCAGGGAAAGTGCCAAACAAATAGCTGCTTGTAGTGGAAAAAGAAGTTGAATAAGTGTGACCTGGCTCTAATAGCTCAAGATCAAAAAAGCCAATGGTATATGGACAGTGGATGCGCAAAGCATATGACTGGAGATTGAAGCAAGTTTGTAACCTTTGATGAAAATAAATCTGGAAATGTAACATTCGGAAATGATAAAGCAGGGAAAATCAAAGGAAAAGGCTCAGTCAGTCTGAATAATGGAAGAGGAGAGGCTCAAGATGTACTATTTGTGGATGGGCTGAAAGCCAATCTGCTAAGCGTCAGTCAAATGTGTGATAAAGGCTGTGAGGTCCTTTTCAGAGCCCAATATTGTGAAGTAAGATTGAGAACCATAGGAAAGACCTTGATCAAAGGTGTTAGAATAGAAATTAATGTTTATATATTGGAAGAAGAGAATGAAGCATGCCACATAAGAAAACTTGATGAATCATGGTTATGGCATAGAAGATTGGGACACTTAAACTTTGACCACATCATCAGTCTTAGCAAGAAGAAAGCAGTTAGAAATATGCCTACAATAAAGAAGCCTCCAAATACCATATGTAAATCCTTCCAATTGGGCAAACAGACCCGCACATCTTTCAAGACCAAAGATGAACTATCTACAAGTAGGCCACTTCAGCTTGTACACATGGACCTGTGTGGACCTTCAAGAACTAATGCACCAGGTGGAGAATCTTATTTCATGCTAATAATAGATGATTTTACCAGATTGACATGGGTGGAATTTCTCAAATATAAATCTAAAGCAATTGAGAAATTCAAGATATTCAAGGCATTGGCAGAAAATCAAATAGGATGCGAGCTAAAATGCATCAGATCAGACAGAGGAGGTGAATTCACAGACTATGATTTTGCGGACCTATGCAATGAACATGGGATAAAACAACAGTTTACAATTGCATGTACACCTCAACAGAATGGAGTGGCAGAAAGACAAAACAGATCAGTACAATAGATTGCCAGAGCCATGATACAAGAAAGTAACATTCCCCAAACCTATTGGGCAGAAGCAGTACACATAGTTGTTCACATTCTCAACAAAGCTCATCTAAGACCAAATTGTGATAAGACTCCTTACGAATTATGGCATGGTAAACCAGCATCAATCAAGCACTTTAGAGTCTTTGGAAGAAAGTGTTTCATAAAAAATAATGATGAAAAACTGGGGAAGTTTGATGCAAGAGCTGATGAAGGAATATTTTTAGGATATGCATCCAAGAGTAAGGGTTACAGGTGTTACAACAAAAGACTACACAAAATTGTGGAAAGCATTGATGTAAGAGTTGACAAAGATCTACCAAACAAAACAAGAAGCACAAGCTGTGCCAATCCTCCAGATGATCATGAGGCTAAGAATAAAGATAATGATGAACATAGCAAGACAACAAAAGATACTAAATTAAAATCAAAAGGTCCCTCAAGATACACTCAAAAGAACCATCCAAAAGATCAAATCATTGGGGACAAGAGTGTGGGAGCCCAGAAAAGAAGACAAATTTTTGAATAGATAGAAGAAGTATACATAGGCATGCTATCTTAAATAGAACCAAAGAAGTTCGAAGAAGGTAGCAAAGACAAAAAATGGGTAAATTCTATTAGTGAAGAACTAGACCAAATTGAGAAGAATAATACCTGGGAATTAATTCCAAGACCCATTGGGAAAAATGTCATTGGCACAAAATGGATATTCATGAATAAGATGAATGAATAAGGGCAGGTAATCAGAAATAAAGCCAAACTTGTATGCAAGGGATATTCTCAAATTGAAGGCCTTGATTATGATGAAACCTTTGCCCCTGTAGCCAGAATGGAAGCAATCACAATGTTTTTGTCCTTTGCATGCTATCATGATTTCAGGGTATATCAAATGGATGTGAAGTCCGCCTTCCTAAATGGAGATCTGGAGAAAGAAGTCTACATGGAACAACCTGAAGGATTCTCATTAACAGATAAACATGACTATGTGTGCAGATTAAAGAAATCCTTATATGGTCTGAAACAACTTCCTCATGCATGGTATTCAAGGCTGGACCAATAATTACAAAAACAAGAATTCAAGAAAGGAGGAGTAGACAACAATTTGTACATAAAGGCTAATGAAAATGAACTCTTAATTGTAGTAGTGTATGTAGATGACATCATGTTTGGAAGCAACAAAGATGAGTTAGAAAAAGGATTTGCTGAAGAAATGAAATTAGAGTTTGAGATGTCAATGATTGGAGAGCTCACCTTCTATTTACGATTTCAAATTCAACAAAAGAACATAGGAATACTCATTTCACAAGAAAAATACTTAAGATAAATGTTGAAAAGGTTTGAAATGGAAGACTGCAAACCTGTGTCAACTCCCATGATCACTGGATGCAAACTATGTGCTAATGATGGATCAACAGATGTAGATCAAAAAATTTACAGATCCATGATAGGAAGTCTTCTATACCTAACTGCTTCTAGAGCAGACATTGTGTTTGTACTAGGAATTGTGGCAAGATGTCAAGCAGTGCCAAAACAAAATCATTTACTTGCAATCAAGAGAATATTTAGATATCTACAAGGAACTTCACATTATGGCCTATGGTATCCAAAAAGAAAAAGTTTCGCATTGACAACATACACAGATGCAAATTGGGCCATCTATGTGGATGACAGAAAAATCGCAAGTGGAGGTGCATTTTATTTGGGAAAAATTCTGCTGGCATGGCTAAGCAAGAAGCAAACTTCTATCTCTCTATCTATAGTAGGAGCAAAATACATAGCAGCAGAAACATGTTGCACACAAGCAATGTGGATGAAACAAACTCTCCAAGACATGAAGGTAAGCATTGATGAACCCATTAATATCAAATGTGACAATACAAGTGAAATAAGTATATCAAAATATCTTTTACTTCATTCAAAAACAAAGCACATCGCAATAAAGTACCTCTTCCTCAGAGAACAAGTAGCACAGAAATTAGTAAAGTTCGAATATGTACCAACTAAGGAACAAACAATAGACATATTCACAAAACCTCTTGCTAAAGAACCATTTGAATATCTAAGAGACAAGCTAGGGGTAGTGTCTGCAGATGTTACTCTCTAACATGATTAGAAATTTAAAAATTAAAAATTAAATTAAATTATATAAAATTAAATTAAATTAAATTAAATTAAATTTTAAGGGATGCATACAAGGAACAGGACCAATGCATAAGACAAGTGATAGTCAATATCAGTAAAAAAAGCATCATTGCAGGGGGAGAGCAGTCACAAAAGAGCTAGAGCAATGGAACAGTGCATGGAACAGGTCTTCAAGATCAGAGTATTATGAAAAGATAGAAGCCACACTGGAAAAAGTGCAACCCTTTGCCATTGATGTCAAAGGGGGAGGAAAATCAAGAAAAATAAGAAAGGCTCTTCTGAAAAGTAAGTAGAGGAAGAAAGACAAGATACTTCTCAGAATGAAAGGGGGAGGAAGTCTTGAAGGAAGTATCATAGTACTTGTGGATGTGTTGCCATCAATGCCAAAGGGGGAGACTGTTGGAAATATTATCATTGATGGAAAAGGAGCAGAAAGGAGTAACACTAGAATTACCAATGTTGGCAAAGGAGTAGATCAAACATTGTGCAGTAATGTGCAGCAGAGAGGCAAAGGAGCAGCATGGAGAAAATTTAGCATGATTAATTAAGGCAAAGAGGCTGCAAAAGAACAAAGGCAGCAGAAAGGAGCAAAGGCAGCAAAATAAGCCCAGGAGAGATCGACGTGTTTAAGGTGTGCAGCAAGAAAAAATATCCTAAGTCGGAGTAAATATCAGATAGAAGAACAAGCTCAGGAGAGATCTACGCACTTAGAAACTGAATAAAGCTCAGGGAGGAGCAGCGTGGGGGAACCAATGTTGCAAAGCAGCGATAATATAAAGCTTAGGAACGAATCGTGTTGAAGAATACAGAACAATATCAAGAGGAGTAGCATGGAGGAACCATTGTTGCAGAGCAACAGTAGGATAAACAAACAAAATTCGACTAAGGCAGAGAAGTCTTTGAAGAATTCCAAGTGAGGAGATTGGACGGTCACGATTAGATAGCAACAACAAAGGAAAGAAATGGATGGATATGATTCATCGTAAGATAAGTGGGGCATAAATACAAATGAATTGCAAACATCAATGAGGACCATAGATCTGGACAGATCAACGGTGATGATCGCATCGGTGGAAACTAGATCGCAAATCGGAAACAAGAGTGATGCGATCGATGCGATGCGATAGATGCGATGCGATCCATGGATGTGATGCGATGGACGCGATGCAATGCAATGGATCCAATGTGATTGATGGATGTGATGCAATCAATGAATGCAATGTGGTCAATGGATGCGATGTTATGCGATCGCATATCGCATATCGCATATGATATGAGTTCGCATGGTGTGGTAAATGATATTGCGATGCGATATTACCATTGTATATCACAATTGGGGCAGCAGAAAAATCGCACGAACATAGTGGTCACAGGAAGTGCAAAGTGGCGATGCGAAGTGGCGATGCGAATCGGTGATGCGAAGTTCATTGCATATCGCAGATCACAAATCTCAGAAGAGATAGCACTCATAAACGTTGAAGTGCGATAAAAGGGCCGGATGCGATGCAACTCAAAACTAATATTCAAAGGATTTCAAATCCGAATGTAAAGCCTTCCTAGTGTTAAATCACATAGGAGGTGAAAAAGGGGATTTTAACATAAAACCTTGATATTCCGAAATATGGTATGATACCAGACGTGATATAGTTTGAAGTTAAAATCTAAACTGTTTCAAGCCCGGGGCTATGTGTTTTATGAAGAAAACCATGGAAGCGGAGGTCGACTCAGGTCACAAGGAAATACCTGAAAACGTGAAAAAGAACCTGAAGCTCATGCAGAACAGTGTTATGCAGTTGCGGCTGTGAGTTAAGAAGAAAGGTAAGTCACGATGAAGCGATAACCATTGGATCACGTAGTAGAGATCTACGATGCAGATTAAAAGTTCTAATTTGGGCATTGATAAATGTGCAAGATTGGCAGAAACAAAAAATTTACAAGGGTATTATGTATTAAAAGTGTATATGGTTATAGAGCGAATATATGGCTTAGATTTATATGTCTATAATTATGGGTCTTAACCAAAGTCAAAGACTATGGTATTGATGACATATCGTGGTGAATGAAATTATAGAAAGGGAAAAAGTTTGAGCTCAAGTGTGAAAGAATTCAGCTTTTGGAGTATGTATGAATCGGGTGTCAAGGATATAATATAAAAGAGAAACCTTGGTGCAAAGGAGCAGAAGCAGAAATATGAATGAGATGCTCGGAACCAGTAGGTGACTGTACACAAAAACATGGGCCAATAGCGCAGAGGAATGGTAATTGGTATTGGAAACCATCAAGTGGTTTTCGTGTAGGTTGAAAGGTTTAAGAAGAAAGGTGAAAAGTGTGGGTGAACGCAACACAAAAGTCACAGGTAATGGAAGAAATAGGGTAGTTATGTAGTAGAGCTAGCATATAACAGCAGGAACTAAAAATAAAGTGACAATAGCAGAAAATACAAATGCACAACAATATAAGAGATGAAAGGGTTGAGTGAAATATATTGGTTGTAAATATAAGTGAATTAATTATTTTTTATTGTATGTGATGCAAAGGCAAGTCTCCATAGGCATAGGAAAAACTCCATGAGTGTTGTAATGATTATTTCTCATGGAATAACTTGAACTGAAGAATGAGGAATCGAATGGGTGGAAGGCATAGGGTCAGGCCTGTTCACTTCATATTCCCTGTAGAATGCAATCAGTCAGGAGTTATCTGTATAAGAGATGTAATATCAGTGGGAAAGAAAGAGGTTAGAGAACTGGAGAATGGATGAGAGAGGAAGAAGAATGTAAGAGAGCTGCAGGAGGTTAGAGAGTGTAAGAAGAAGGAGGAGCAGATAGAGAAGCTGTGAAGATCCAAAGATTATATAAGGTAGATATGAAGGGTGGAGGACAACAGTGAAGAAGGAAAAAAACAAAGTTGATATGCAGGTGAATCATCATGTGTTTTCATTGTAGTGTAAGGAAGTTAGTTCTTCCATATCGATTTGTAGCTTGATAAATGTCTAGTTGTTGCTGGTTGAGGTAGGAGCCTCCTATGGGTTGGAGCCTGCAAAAAAAATATGGGAGTTGGAGCTTCCTTGCAAGTTGTAGCTTGCAAAATTTGAGGTAGGAGCCTCCTTTAGGTTGGAGCCTACAGATAATCAGTGGTGAAAGGGAGTTGGAGCTTGTGTTTGCATCACAACAATAATAAGATGCGGTTTTCTCCCTTATGGGTTTCCACTTATATCTGTTGTCTATGTGCTTGATGATTATATGTTGATATTTTGTATTTAATCTGCTTAATACTTGTTGCTTACTTATTAAGATTGTGGTTTCATTATATAATAAGTTGATCATGAAATTGAGGTGTAAATAAGTTTAAAATAATGTTTTGAAAATTCCATGAATGCGTTAAACTTATTCACCCCCCTTCTCAGTTTAACTAAGTGTTCAACATAGTCATCTTCTTTGGGAGAGCAAGGCCTACCTTGATCTTCTTGAAGTACTTATGCTCATTCTTATAGTACTGAACGATGCGCCATGCTCTTTCAAAATCCTCCTCCCACTCTTTGATTTGTGCATCTTTCTCTAGGAGCAAAATTTTATTGGACATCTCCTCATCGTACTCATCACTGTCCAAGTTAATGAATTCAGGCCCTTGGGTAGTTTTCTTCAGTCTCTTACTCCTCCTTACCTTTCCTTGCTACTCAATATTTCCCACCTTTTTCTTGCCCTTGTCCACAATTTTGATAGCTTGAGGAGAGATGGCCCTTTGCCTTTTTGAGGTAGCAAACACATCTCTTTGTCCTCTGTAGTATGTGCATATGTGAGGGGTGATGATGGTAGTTTTGACCATGTTTTCGTCATTTCTTTGACCCTCATCTTGGATTTTTTATTTACTGATTTTTTTTGCTTGTTCATTTTCTGCATTATCACTTTGATTTTCTTGATCATCTAAGAACTAATTATTGTCATGACAGTATTGATAGTTGTCAAGACTGTCATGAACATTTCCTTGGCTTCCCTGTGGATTATGCTGACTGCCTTCTTCATCCTTCTACTGATTTGTTTTTTCATCATGCTCACTGCCTTGTGTTTTATCACTGTTTTCCCCATCACTTCCCATATCCTTTTTCTCTTTTTCATTTATTTCTGTGTTTGCCTCACTGAATTCTTCTCCCTCACTCTGATCTCCATGTGATTCTTGATCTCCACTTCCTGCTTCACTTGATGCATCAAGAGAAGGAGAGGAAGGGGTGTGTTCCTGTGGTGAGGATACTTGTGCAGATGAGGAAGGTAGATTTGTTTGATGAGGATGATGTGGGTTTGAAAATAACCCAATGGTTATGAAAGCATCCCAAGGTACACCTTGCTATTCTAGCTGATGTTCAACCACCATCTTGATCAAGGAATGGTGGAACAAGCTAGACAATTGTTGGGGAAAAATCCTCCTTTGAACAACATAAAAATTTTTCATAATACTCCTCTAGAGATGGTAGGGTAGGTCAAGTTCCTTAACCCCTATAAAATGCATAAGGAGTCTAGGATGATAGGTATAGACCTTGGAGTATCCCCCTCACAGGTGAAGTACCTCATGATAGCCAACATCAAAGGTGCATACCTGTGTTTGACATGTGAGAAAGGAAAAACAGTGATACTGCCCTGTCTATACCTCCTTTTGAGAAATGGAAAAAACAAATCTCTTTCTAGCTTACCATTCTTGAACCATTTCTCACCCACTTAATGGATACCAGTAGCCTCAAATATGGACATTGCTGAAATCTCAAATTTTATCCCTGTAAGGTCTGAATGTTTGTTTTTCAAATTAAGGATGAGGAGCCTTGTAAGCTCAGAATTTCTCTTCACCTACATGACCCTCTCATAGAACTAGAAGCATCTGGTGTTTTGGAAGCATGACAAGATCCTAGGAGAGGATGTGATAGCCACCGTATTCTAGGGTTCCAACCTCTTAATTTTCCCTCCCTTGTGCTTTTATTTTGAAGGTCTTTGATTGCCTTGACTACCACTGCTGTTTTCCATCTCTGACATGGTGATGGGGGACACTTATTTGTAATTTTTAGGCTTTTTAGTGGAAGAACCAAGTGAGGAATGAAATTGAGTTCAATTTTAGCTAGTAGAAGAATTTTGAGGTTTTGAGTGAATTTTGCAGCTTGAGGAGTTTAATCACAAATATAGTAACAACCTTAATTTCCTCATATACTTTCTTCTATCAAATTTAGTTTAAGGAGTGCAACTGTTCTTTTTAATTTTGACCTAGGGTTTCACCCCCCTAGGGTTTTTACCTTCACCACTAAAAACAAGATTTTTTTGCAAATTTCATTTGGGGAATCAAAGAGGAAAGTTACTTACCACTTTCCTCAATTTTCTTCAATCTTGGAGGAACCTTTGAAGGATAAATTCATGCATTAGGGTCCTTCTAGAACCTTTTCCACCTCTCTGAACTTTGCGGAGCGCCCCTATTTTGGGCAGGCAGGGCTGCCTATTTGTGCAGCACCGACAAGGCTAAACGATGTTTTGCACAGCATCGGGCAGTATGCACGTTGTCAGGGTGGGTTGGGCTGTCTATTTGCGCAACGCCCAGAAAAATGGGTGGCATGTTTGCACAGCGCTCGGAGGAATGGGCAGCGTTTTTGCATAGCACCCAGAGGAATGGGTAGCCTCTGCACATCAGTCGAGCAGCTGGGCGGCGTGTTTGCTTGGTGCCCGGGCTGGGCCTATGTTTGCGTAGTGCCAAAAATTTGCACAGTGCCGAACAGAACTTTGCATAGCACTGTGCAAAAATGAGTGGGGAGGATGGTAGTTTGCGTAGCGCTGGCTCCTCTTTTGTGCAACACCTAGATTTTGCTCAGCGATTGGATTTTGCGGAGTGCCTAACAATGTCGCCCATAAATGGCCCAGAAACCTTGGTTTCTCTCTTTGGATTTTTTTGTCTCCTTGCCAAGTGCGGGAAATCAACAAATTGAGAAATTTAAAATCCTTTATGCTTTTGATAAAAAAAAAATCAAACCATAAAATCCTCTTTTGTAATGTCCAAGTCCCTTTTCATTTCTCTCATAACCTTTATCTTTTGGATGGTTTTGAGAAACTTCCTCAAGGCACTTTTCTCTTCTAGTGGTTTTGATGTGCTGATGTCCTTTTACCCTTATTCATTCTGATCACTTGGGTACTAAGCAATTAGTTATGACCATGAGTTAGTCAAAATTTAAAAAAAAATAAAAGACACTTTCTCTTAACCTTCTTTGGCATTCTTTGATTGCTAGTGACCTAAAGACTGTTTCCTCATTTTTTCTTCTGTTTTTAAGGTAGTAATAGTCTCATTCATCCATAGTAAACAAATCATATTGTGACATGGACTTGACTTGGGTACTTTCATATTTTCAACCCTATGCTTGTATTCTTTTGTTTACCTTGAAGACCTCTATTTTGAATTTTGGGAATTTAGCCTTTTTAAACTGATATTATTTTCCATTCCTTCTTCAGTGCTTGTGAAAAATTGTTGTTATTGAGAAACCATAGAGAGGTGATTTGGGAATCTCTGGTGGCCGTCTGCTGTAATGAAGGAGGATTTATCACCCTTTGATCATTTTATCATTTCTCTCCAAAGTCATGGTTGTGAGGGCTACTTAGAAAAAAATAAAATGTTATCTTCTAAGTTCTAAAAAACCTATCAAAACTCTTTTGTATTTCTAATTGTGCATTGAAGGAGTTAGGTAACCTTTGCCTTTGCAACCTTAGCATTTATTCCTTTTGTTGGCCAACAATATTTGCTAACCTTGATCTCTCAAAACCCATGCTTGTTGCTATCCTTTTTCTACTGATGATATTCATGTGATTATTTTCTCCCTCTTTTACCTTACCTCATATTTGATACGTTGGCCCTTTTGGTTTTCCTGGCAGCAAAGTGAGAAAGGGGCAGCTTTCCCCTTACTGGACTTATGCTTCAGATTGAAGACCTTCCTTAAAGGATCTCTTTATTAGTTTTGGACCAAGTTACTTGTCTCTGTCCTTTTTTTTGAAAGAATTCTCCTTGTAGGTATGAAATAGAGATTTGAAGGATAGAAAATCCACCCTAAGATTCATGAAACCCAAAGTGTCCTAGTGGAGGCTCTCTAGGATTTGGATTTTCGGCTAAAACTTAGACTTAGGGATCACCAAGTGTAAGATAGGATCCATGATAGGCTTAGTGTATTGAAGATCTAAAATCCCACATACTTGACTATCCAAATGGTCTATAGAGACAGTTTGAGACCATCAGTGTTTGAGAGTATCATGGGAGGCATAACAAAGCTGTTTGATTGGTAGGCTTATGTGGTAGTGGGGAATTTTTAGGTAAAACAAAATAGAGGATTTGGGCCAAAGGTGAATATATATGCACAGAATGGGTGATACAAGCATCTAATGGGTTTTCTAGGACTAGTAAGAAAAGCTAGACATTATGGAGTGATGAGATAGTGAAAAATTATCTAGAGGATAATGAAGGAAGTGAGATTTCTAGAACTCACAATGTTTATGAACCTTGTTTCTAGGAATCTTGGGATAGTCATTTAGTCATCATCAACGCAAAAAATTATTGATGACTAACAGATGTCTCCATGTTTTTAATTTTAAATTAATACACAATGTATCTATGGTCTAATAGATGGTATTGTAGCTAATGATGTAAGGGAGAAATGCTTCTTAGTGATTCTCATAAGTATGAGACCACGATGATTAATGTTTCTTAGACCTGTAGATTCTATGTTTGTGACATGTTTGAAAAAATTCATGTCATGTCTAGGAGGTGTCCAGATGATTTCATGTTGATGTGATTGCTTACGTATAATTATTCTAATGTTATTAATCATCCCCTAAATTTTCATGAATTTTTGGGTAGTGACCGAGACTCTTAGCCTAAAAACGTGGTTCAAATATCAGAGTTGTAGGCATAAAAATTGGAATTTGGGGCCCTAGCCGCATGCATGTAGTATTGTGCTTGGAGCTATAGCCTCTTGGTCGTAGGCATGTAGTCTTATGCTTATTTCTAAGGCTCAAAATGGTCAAATTTCTAGTGTGACCGAGGGGTAAGAGGCCTGAAGGGTTGGGTTTCTCTTGGGGGTGTTGTTGATGTCGTACAAGATATTTGTGATGTTTTTATGTTGGTTCCACTTCCTTAAGGTCATCTAGGAGGTTGAATCTCATTATAGTGCCCTATCTTCGCATGTTTACCCTGGTTGGCAGGTTGCTTGGGTAGATGTGGGATGAGGGTGTTACAAATAATTGAGATAAGGTGAGAATAGTCTAGAAACTCACATGGATCAACTCCAAGGTTACCCTAACCATTGATTAAATTTTAAGCTTGGTTGTTGGTGCTCCAACAATGGAATATAAGAGGATGTCGATGGGCACTTGGATAAGAAGCACCAGAGTCACTGACATAATTTGATTTCCAGAGAGTTTGACCATCAGTGAGGCAACAAAGATAGTGAGGGGCGAAGATAGTGATACACATATTTTTTTCCAGATATAGAGAGGTAGCAGAAAGATGGCCGAGTTATTCCCAGTGAGGCATCACAAAGGACTGCATAGTCAATTTCCAAGGGAAATGCAATTTAGGTGAGGAAAGATTTGTTTTCAGTTTGATAGGTCGGGCAGAGGGTCCAGAGTACGAGAGAGGCGATTTCGAGAACGAGTTGATCAGAGGAAATTTGGAGGCTTGACATCATATGGTCTATGTAAAGCAATGCAAAGGGTCCAGGAGGCTGAGCTTTCTGAAGAAATTTGTGTCGAGATTGCTTGTAGAAGAAGGGTAATTACCTTAAAATAAATTTTGTTTTTCTAGTTGTTTGGACTACTAGTTGGGAATCCATAGAATGTGTTCAGATTTTCACTGCTACATAGTAATAAAACCCCTCACTATCTCAACATCTTTCCCAAGTTGGTTTTTTCGAGGGACAGTTGTCAAAATAAAATGGTTTCATTTATGTGTGTGTCTTCTAGTATTTTCTGAGACTCCAATGATATTTTATTTTCTTAGTTTTATTTGTGAAGGTTGGAGTGTCTTTATTTAAATGTTTTTGCAGCAATAAACTAAACAATAAATTTAGCAGTTACGATATATAATACAAGTTTCTGCAATATGATTTCAATTTTGAAATTTTCACATGGTATCATAGCGTGATTTATCAGTCAGGAATCTCAGAAGAGAAAGAAGGAATTTCATTGTTTAGTAAGAGCAGCTGGTCATAATTCCTAAAGGTAGCGCAATCCATTTCCAAGAAAGCTATGTTTCTTAGGGAAGTTCAATTTTCTATAGAAATGAGGTATAAAATCTCAACCTTCAAGTTTGAGTGATTCCAATAAGCAGAGGGAGTAACTTAATTTTTCGCTGGGAAGATTTATGGTTCGACTCAAAGGGTTTTGTAGCAGTTTTCTAGAGAAAAAACAGCCTTGCATGGAAGATAAAAGAAAACACCAGAGGGAAAATTTTCCTTGGGGAAATTCAAGTCATGGAAATTCAAATTTCTAGTTGCAGATTCGAGGTAGTAGCTAGCAAAGTTGAACATTCCATAAATCAGTGTGAATAGCAGAGCAACAACCGAGCATAGGGAAAGAGGGAGTTTTCTAAAAATTTAGAGATGTCCATTTCAGGGCTTCGAGATCAAGATAGATTGGGTGGATAATCCAAATACGTCATCTGGGAGGCTATTATATCCTTCCTTCCATATGAATATGGCGGAAAACCCTACATTGTTAATGTAGTGGCAATTCTCGAGGATGTAGATTAGCTGAAGGAATATAGGAAGGAGGTTGTGTGGGTGAATATTTTGATCCTGAATGGAGTATGAGAGAATATTTTGTTACACATATTGACCAAGGATTTGGCCAAAGGGATGTGGGATTCTCTCTCCACGTTATACCGGGGAACTTCAGAGTAGCGAAAATTGCTCCTATAAGAGAAGTTGAGATGCATCAGGATGTAGAAGTTGGAAGGCAGATATTCATTCCTCACTAGGATTCAGGAGCTCTGAGACGAACTTGCATTTTATGGGGAAATTACTCAACCCATGAAGCTAGTGATTGCTAGTCAAATGTGTCTCATAGGAGTGGCAGATATTCATCCAAAGTATCTTGGGTAGAGATACTTTGCCAAGGTGGGACATAATCTGGTTGATTTTCAAGAGGAGGAGTTGAGACGAGATATGTTAAAGAGATCCATCAGTGGAAGAAGTTGCAGTGGATCGAAGGTGGTAAGGGAGGAGGAGAATTTGGCCCTCAAATCTAAGGGCCCTAGTCAGGTGCAGGGGGAGAAAAAGAAGAAGAATAAGGACTTGTCAAAGGTCAAGTGGTTCAAATGTGGTGAGCTCGGAGACTATAACATGTGTTGTCCTCTTAGGAAGAAGGACATGTCATAGAAGCAGGAACAATAGGACACTTTAGCATAGATCATTAAGTTTTCTTCCAAGTTGGAGGAATACTTTGCGATGATGGAAGCCACATCTCCAAGAGTGAGGTGGGGTGACTTGGAGTTGTAGCCCTACAGAGCTATAGAGATGGGCAAGGTCCTTGAGGATTCCCCCTCATAGATTAGTACCTCAAGATGAGCACCCAAATTATTTAGTAGTAGGATGGATCATTGGTAGTAAATAGATTCAGATACCAGTGTGGTAGTAAATGCAGTCAGGTACCAAAGTTAGCAACAACAAAGATTCTTCAGAGATAGTGCAGATGCTAGTAGAAGTCAGACACTTGAGCGATAGACGCATCATATTGATCACAAATTATTCAGTGTTTTTGATGTTTTTTAGTTGAAAATGTTGTAGTAGTAGTAGCAACATTATTTCATTGTAGATGCAGTGCCAGGAGCAGTACACCAGGGTGAAAAATAACAAATATGTAGCATATATCAGTGTTGCATAGTAGTTGGTGGGAAGAAGCAGCCAAAAATCAGCAGTGTGATAGGAGATGATACAGAGATAGGGTGCTGTTGTATGGTGTGCAACACTAGAACACATTCATCACTAAGAGGGGGCATTAATTTTTGTAGAATCAGATGTGTTGTAGCCATTAAATTTTGTGGAGAGGCTAGAATAGGTAAGATCTCCAAAACCTATAAATAGTTTTTATAAATTCCACCTAGAAGTGTCTCAACTATAATTTTAACTATTTTTAAACTATTTCCTAAGTATAAACTTAGAGAATATTTTTAATTAATTAATATTAATTCAGATAAGGTGACAATAGTCTAGAAAATCATACAGATCAACTCCAAGATGATCCTAGCCATTTATTAAGTTTTAATCTTGGTCGTTGGTGCTCCAACATTGGATTACAAAAGGAGGTCGATGGGAACTTGGATAAGGAGCACGAGAGTGACTTGGAGAATTCCATTTTTGAGAGTAGAAATAGTCAGTTGCCAGATAGTTTGAGCTTCAGTGAGGCAATAGAGATAGTGAAGGGCAGAGACAGTGATCGAAATAAATTTTTCCAGATTCTGAGAGGCAAAAATATGAGGCTTGAGTTATTCTAAGTGAGGCAACGAAGAGGAATGTGTAGTAAAATTCAGAGGGAAATTTGATTTAGCTCACGAAAAAATGAGTTTTAGTTCCAGAGCCTAGGAAGATGGTTTAGAGTGCTAGAGAGGTGATTTCCCCAACAGAGACAGACAAAATGACTTGATCAGAGGTAGGTTGGAGGCTTGACATCATAGGGTCTACGTAGAGCATCACGGAAGGTCCAGGAAGTTGATTTTTCTTAATAAATTTGTGTCATGATTGATTGTCAAAGAAGGGTAATTCCCTTGAAAAAAAATCCCATGTTTTCTTGTTGTTTGGATTTCTAGTTGAGCATCCAATATTGTACTCATATTTTCACTGTTGCATACTAATAAAAACCTTCACTACTGGACCAGATTTCCCAAGTTGGGTTTTTCCGGGGATAATTTTCCAAAAAAATGGTGTCATTTTATGTGTGTGTGTGCTAGTATTTTGTCAAATTCTCATGCTATTTTATTTCATCATTTTTATTTGTGAATGTTGCAGTGTTTTTATTTCGATGTTTATGTAGCAATAAACTAAACAATTAATCTATCAGCTAGAAAAAATAATACAACTTTTTGCAATAGGATTTCAGTTCTGAAATTTTCACAATGAGTAGGGTAGGTGTTGGGAATATTGTTTCATTTACTAGAATATGTCTGATGAGGGTGAGTGGAGTTATTAGCCACAAAAATTTGGGTTCCCTCCTTCTAGCACCAGAAATGTTGCCAACATTCAAAAGGGTCTCCTTGATATGTGGTCCCAATTATAACTCACATCATTTTGTATGGGAGACCCATCTGGAATACGACATGGTTATCATTTTCTTAAAGGTTTTCCTTGGATTTAGTTGTCAACAAGAGAAATCAACACATATGTGCCTTCAAAAAGCAAGTAAGTATGTCTGGTGAGTGTTTGGTTGTAGGTGTGTAAAGGTTCTTCTACTATGGAGGAAAAAGGAGGTGAGCCTCTAAGAGAGAGGTAATAGTACCATCCTAGAAGAGACACATGTAAACAAGAAGGATTCATATAGAATCAATGAAATAGTCCAAAAATATGTGACAGACATTGCAACCATTACAACACATTCTCAATATGATAAGCACTAAAATAACCAAAATATTTCAACTAGTTTAGTACAAGTGAAATAAAACATGAATCATAAATATTCATAGAAAATTCTTATAAATATTCATAATCTATTCATGAAGAATGTGTTTTCCATTATGGTTCCTATATTAAATAAAAAATACAGAGCACATTTATAAAATGAACATCACTAACTCCAATAGTGAAGTGTTGGAGCCACTACTTGATGTCCAAAAGAACTAGCTTATCTCTCTGGTGCCTTATGGGGGGAGCCAATGAGGGTGTATATATAACATATAGTGTGATTATTCACCTCCTTTGTGACTCTTTGACTACCCTCATGATTTTTTGACTTCCCTATGAATTTTATCCTTTTACAAGACTCATCATATTCTGTACATGTCCTTTGGACTTCCACTTTACAATACATTTTCGAATAAGAATTTACATAATCCAAAAAATGATGTGGCATATGATGACTCATGACATGACATGAAATCAAACTTATGACATGGAATTCATGATTACATGGAGATTTCAAGCCATTCTTTGTTGTTTCACTTTTTTGTGTCTTCTTGAGAATGATCTCTTTTCTACCTCGATATGGATTAGAGATGAGGATTCTTCATTGTTATCAGGTATTCAGCTATGGTCACAAACTGAAGGCCCTTTTATTTATTTTGATTGATCAATTTTTACCTTTAGCTACAGAGGTGTCTTCTAGCATGATCCCCTTCTCCATCTCCTTCTTCATAATCTTTTCATAGCATGATAGAGTACATGCATATATAACTCACTCATGACAAGCTGACATCACACTGATAAACCCCTAGTTGCATGATGATCTAAAGATAGAGATGAAACTTGGTGAAAGGTTGAGCGAGAGGCTCAGTGACTATGCAATTGCATAGCTCAGGTGGTCAAGGGTCATGTCTGAGCCTTGAGACTATGCAATGCATAGTTTAGGGTGGACTGGGCTTGAGGATTGTGCAGTTGGGGAGATCAAGGAGCGAAGATGAAGGCATGATGACTAAGTTTTCCCACTACATTGTGCTGGAAGGATAGGGAGGCCAAGTGATTGTGCAATTACATAGCTCAGGGGCTTACTGGATGAGCTTGAGGATTGATACTATGCAATACATAGTTCAGGCCTGGCTAGAGGGAAGGATTACACTGTTTTGGAAATCAAGGGTCATGCTTGAGCATTAAGAATGTAAATTGTGTAGCTCTAGCAGGAAGGAATTGTGCATTTCACAGTGCCAAGAGGCAAGTTTGTTGCTTGAGGTCCAATACTGTGCAATGCGTAGTTCAGGAAGGTTGGATGAAGATAGTTTTCCTTGTAAGGAATGTTTCCATATTTCAGTAAGTGTGCGATCCATGAAGTTGACGTGAACAATAACCAAACTTGATTGTGATCACACACTTAGAAAACTTGATGAAAAAACCTAGATCACCTAGAAAACATGAACAACATACTTCCCTCAGTGCGACAACTTTGCGGCAACTTATGACAAGTATGACACCAAATATACACTTTGCGACAACCATGATGACACTTGTGTGACAATTCTTGAAACTTTGTAAATGAGTGCAACACATGTTTACATGGTGATAAAATCTCATTTATGCAAATATTAACCCTTGAAACCACCAAAAACAGATTTTACGCATTGTGTGACACTTGACATGCTACAATATGACACTTTTATTTTCTTGAAAATGTGACAAAGAAACTTAGAGAAAAGACATGCAATAACTCTTAATGCTTGTGATGACCACATGAAAAGTCAAAGTAGGCTCCGAAATTTGGGTGTAGGACAAAATTTTGGATGGTTTTGTAGTAACAACAATAGGTATGCATATTAAAACTTTATTTTTCTATGCAAAAATGTATTTTTTATTATTTTTTGAAGTTGGTGAATTAATAGTTTAATTTCATTTTTCAAACACCTATGTTCACATAATTTTTTTTTTACTATTTAAACAAATTAAAAAACCAAGAGCAACCTTTTGAAGAGTACTTGTAATTGAAGAGGTTGGTATGTTTTGAAATTTGTTTGTTTTGTGAATTTTATGTTATTGATTTTTTATTCAACCCCTTTGAAATTGTCCAAAAAAATTTCAAGCATTATTTTTAAAATAAACTATATGAAAAATATCATATGAATTTGAAAAATATTAAACTCATATGTCATTGGATGGAGGATTCCTTCACAAATCCAACATGATCAAATCTACCACTTAAGGACAAATTCTACCTTAAGTCCAGAAGGTTAAAAAATGTTGTTACAAAGAGATTTGTAGAAAAGGTGCTAAATATACTCTCAATCGAGTGCTTAAGCACTCAATCGAGCATTAGAAATATATAATTCAAATAGCTCTATCAAGGGTTTAGGAAATCCTCGATTGAGCCATTTGTGTGGCTAATCAACTACTTGATTGAGCTATAGAGCTTGATCAAGCTTATAGCTAAATGAAGCCCCTGCAAACATTAGTCCCAACCTACTGACCACCAACTATATTGATGGAATTTATTAGGGAGCTACATACCTAGGAGCTTGATCAAGTAAATAGCTCGATCGTGCTCTTGTTGTCGCCCCAAAAAAAGAAACATTAAAAATTTGAAATATTCATGCATAGAAAAAGAATAGAAAAAATTAATTCATAGGAAAAAGAGAGTGTGTAATTACACAAGCATTCACAACAAACATGGGAAATTAGAAATTGTGATCTCAAAAAGGAGAGGGAGAGTACACATAATAGAGTAAGTGCAAGAAATAGCTAAAGTAAGGAAGAGAAAAAATGATAGACATTGAGAGAACAACAAGATTATACAATTTAACAAATTCATGCAAGTAAAAGTAATTTAAGTTTTGTCACTTCTCATATTACTTATTCCATATTAGCATGCACTAAGAAATATGATTCGAATCAAGAAAAAAATGGAGAAAAATCAATTAGTATGATTAATGGTTATGAATTGGAATTTTTTAAAATCACTTGAATTCATGAAAATTATGAATCACCTTCTTATTCTAATAGTTTAGGATAACCCACAAAAACTAAGGATTTGTTTTACCAAAGAAAACCATTACAATTCATGACAATATTCCATATATTGTTTACATGAAAATTATTAATTTTACAATATACCACCTTATTTACAATAATAATGGTTATTTACAATATTAAACATGAACATTAACCACCTTCTTACTATTGTTTTATGGTAATTTTAGTAGATATCCTACACTCAATTGAATAGTACTTTTTTTAATTTTCATTTAAGGTAGTTTTAATTGTTAAAGGATCATTGTTAATTTATTATATCTCATATATGTCTATTCTATGAAAAGTATCGCTAATACCACAAGTGAAAAAATTCAACTCATTACTTCATCTTCATTCAATTTCTATGATGTTCTTCCTTCCTTCCTTGGTTTCTAATTATTCCCCCATTTTATCTCATGCTCCTAGCCATGTTTATATTTTTCAAATTTTATTTCTTCTTATTTAAATCTTGATTTTATTATTAATTGTTATGGTATGAAGCTTATGATATTTACCTTAAGTATTAGACACACACATATATATATATATATATATATATATATATATATATTCTTTAATGGATTATACATATGTTATTGACATGTTTTCTTAAATATTTTATATGGAACCTGAGAGTACATGGGTCATATAGACTAATTTATATTATTTTTATTAATGAAAATAATTACATAATTTATCAAACAAAGTACTTAGCTGGTACTCATAATGATTTTTTTCTCCTCACAATGATTTGATACCATACAAGTTGTTAAATGTTTTCGATTTGTCATTAGTAGACCAAGTAATTATTACAACTTTTACATGTTGTTAATTTAGCTCTTGAAAATTATTTCATATTTAATAGGCATAGTGTATAACCCATATCTAATAATTCCACACTAATTATCGATCCACAATCTACAACCTTTAGTGTAGTCCAACACTTTTGTAGTGACAAACTATTATGTGTAACTTGCATTCCATTATTAACTAATTCACAACATCTCAATACTCACTAATCCATTTGCTCCAAATCTCATAAGCCATAACACTTATTCAACTCTAACCCTCTATAAGTTCTTAATAACTTAAAACCTAATCAAATTAAAATGTTCCACCCAATTACTTAATATATTTTTGACATATAATTCACTAGCCTTTTTTCCTTTAAATATTAATTTTCAATATAACGCTTTATTAATTTTCTAAATATTAAGTCCTAACTTAATGTCACTATCATCCATTAACTTATTAATCTTTAAACTATATCTCATTAATACATTGCTAACTATTAACTAAGATAGTAGATAAAAAAAGGCATAGATTAATTTTTTTAATTATTAATTAAAAATATATTAATAAAAAACATCACTTCCTATGAACTATATTGAAAGAAATACATTTTTATTAAAAATAAAAAAAATCTTAGTAAATACATTATTTCATTATTTTAGGTTTAATAAATCATCACGATTATTTCTTAATCACTTATTATAATCACAATTTTATGAGGATGATCATTGCCCATTATGTTCATGAATAATTATGCCATTTGTTAATAACTTGCTTGATGGGATTGTCATTGATTTAGTCATCAATACTTTCATCTTGTTATGATTAGTAGGAGATAATAATTAGCACCTATATTGTTCACGATGATAAATTTATTTAATAGAAAATTCAAAATAATATGGTTATTAATACATTATTTTACTTAATAATAAATAATAAAATTTACCATCAAATAATAATATAATAAATCAATACAATTAATATAATATAATAATAAATAAATAATCATATAAATCATTAAATTTTATAAAATTTATAAATACTAATATTCAAATAAAAAATTTAAAAAATCAACTTTTGAAGAAACAAATGTAATTATATGTTATAGGTTATTTATTTTTCACAGTTGTCATGTTTTATGAAAAGGAGTATATATATTTGAATGTTTTTTTTTGGATTTATTTAAATTGAGTGATGTAATTTAATTTAGAAATAAAATAGAATGGTGCACACACAAAATTACTTCTCAATTATGTACCAAATCACACAAATGCATCACATATTTATTGTTAGTATGAATCTTTCATCGTAAAAGGACCACTTTAGCTACGCATAAAAAATAGCCCTAACATCAATTATGGCTGCCAATATCTTTAAATCTGCAATTAGTTGATCCAGATAAAGCTGCACAAATACAGATCTATACATAAAAGACATTAAGCAGTGAAAATAAAATGTTGCTCCATGCATCCAGTAGACAAGACAAGAACAATATATTTGAAAGACTTTTTGTATTAAGGGGGCACCTAAGAGGAAAATAATAAAGGTGTTTCCAATTCTCCTCAATGGGATGGGTTCTTGAAAGTCCTCAGCATTTCAGATCTAAAACTTTTCTCTCTTGTTGGTGTACAAAACCCAAACAAACATAGAACTCAAAGGGAGCTCACAAGGCAATTGATGGAAAATGTGACAATGATAATGGCTCAAAGTCAGACCAAGAGTATAGATCCAAAGTGATCTAATGCAATGAAAGGTGACAAATGAATGGGAAAACCCTTCTATTTATAAGAAAATATTAGGGCAGTCTAGAACTTGGTGCATGAGTAAAATATTATTAACCAACTTCTAGAACCACCTTTTGGGAATATTTTATTATATTTGTTCGAGGGAAAAGGATTTTGTCTTGGGTAAAATCCTTTATTTGTAAATAATAAATAAATAAATGATTTATTTATTATTTTTAAGGAAATGGTGGAAATATAATTAAATACATAATGATTTATTTAATTATTTATAAATGATTTGGTCAAATTTAACTAGGAATGTTATTTAAATAAGGTTTAAATAACTTATTTCTAGGAAATAATCAAATAAATAAGGATTTATTTAATTCATCTCCTTGTTTTGGGTTAAAAATGACTAGGAATAATGATTAAATTGATGTTTAACTGATTATTCCTTGAGGAAATATAAACAAATATATATTTTTTTATTATTTGCTTTTGGGGTTTCCTGTTTAGACCATAAACAACTTAATAAAGGTGTTTTACCAAGTTATTTCACATAGTGAAAGCAATTTTACGTAGGGTAAAATTGATCTTACATAGTGTACTTGGGTCCATCTAATGATAATAGGTTAGATGACCAAAAAATGGTGTAACATTTATGGTGTTCATGAAATCCAATGGATTCCAAAAAAAGAGATTGGTTGTTGAGAAATTGTATCAACAACTCAACCAACTAACAACAAAATATACCTACTATAGCAAGCATTATTTCCAAGTCCCTCTTTTAATTTTTACATTATTATATAAATCAAAAACTAAATATTGATTACATATGTATGGTATGGTCTTAAAAAATAATTACCTCCACTCTAGAATCTTGTAAACAATGATCTTTTTTCACCACCACATGAGTTATTACCATAATTGTCTTTGACCATCGTTGATGAAATTGTAAGATCAACAATTTTGACAAACTCGGCTTATCGGGGCTGCTGCAATAAGAGTTTTCAAGTAATGAACCACTCGATGGGCCTCCCACCATATGTTGAATAATTTTCTTTCGTTTACCCATTATTTGCTTAAATGGAGGTCTCGATATTGAAGGTTTTCAAAAGTTGATAAAAACGCTTGACATGTGCATCACATAACAATCTCTTATTATAACTTGTAGCCATTTTTCAGAGGTATTTGAGCACCAATAAGAACAAAGCATACTATTATAAAAACAATCAAATTTTTGATGTGTTAAAGGGTTTCCAGGCACCAAGGACTACCAATATTTTGGATTATGAAACATTGTTAAATAATTGGTTCTACACCTTTTAGAAACCAAATATATACATAAATTAGAACATACATCACTAATAGCTAAAAGAGTTTTACAGGCTCTGTATTGAATTCATCATCATTGTCACAATCTAAGAAATCCTCAAGGTTGTCCTTTCACAAACGCTCAAAATTTCTTATGTTAGCTGATTCTTTTGATTTTCCATATAAGAGATCTTTGGCGTGACTTTTAAAATCTAATGTTGCGTGTCCATGTTTTCGCAAATAAAATAACTCGATTGAATTTTTTTTTTTTATTCACCCTACCCTTGGAAAGTAGTTTCATATGATGATTCGAATTGTCCTCTATGTCACCTAGTTTCATTCTCTTTTCTTCTACTAAGAGTGTTGTTATCATTTCATCAAATGATCGAGAGGAAATTTGACTTAAAGTGAAAATAGAATTATCATAATTTGGAGATAAATTGTTTAGAAAAATAGTCTTAGCATATTCATCTACTACTTTTTCCCCAGTTTCCCCCAATTTCCTTATGCGAGATTTTAAATCATCTATATGTGTACATAATGATAACCCCTCGTGCATCTTAATTTTTAATAACTTTAATTTCAAGTATAATTTTTTCGATCATAGCCTTTTCCCAAAAATTTTTGCTTAACTCTTCCCATATTTGAGCAGAATATTTTTCGAAGTCTATGAGATGAAATTGTGAATCTGATAATGACAGGCCTATAATGGACTTAAATTTCTCTTCCATTTTTAGCCAATCAACTAATAATTCAAGTTCTTATAGTGTTGTTTATGGTCCTTTTAGTAAACCCCATAATTTTTAATCCATTAAATTCATTTTGACTATTACCTTCCAAATGTGGAAGTTTTATCCATTAAAATTTTCAATATGTATCTATTCCATATTTAAAGATAAATAACTAATCTATATATTACCTTGTAATTCCAACTTTCTCCCTTACAAATAGACCAAATATACTTGCAAATACATAAAATCTTGAAATAGTTATTGATTCAACAGTTGGTAAAGAAACAACTAATGTAGTTGGTGACCGAATTAATTATGCAACAATGGACAACATTGTTGGTTCATGTAGGTTGACTCTACGAAAAAATTATCCCTCTTCTTTGAGATTTCAAACCCCGAACTCTTCATACAAAAGTATGAAAAGGTGTTCATAGCACATATCAAGGATTCTATGCAGTGAGATAATCCAATATTTGACTTTTTACTAGAGATCTCGCAAATAGGGAATAATCTTGCAAAAATATAAAATAAGGTCCATTCGGTTGATGGCCTACAAAACTGAGAAACTAGAGAGATGGTTCACCCTGATAAAATAATATTGTTCATAAGCATGATGTAAAATGGGTAATATATTTTTTCTCAGCTAAGATGGAACTTCTAGACTAAGTATAATCTAGCACTTAAATCAAAGCTTGGGTTGAATTCTTAGAACACAATGAAAAGTGTCGAACAAAAGAAAATTCCATAACACGATATCTGAAGTGAAAAACTAGAAACTGGAACCCCACTTTGTCAATTCAACAAAAAATTATAGTGAATCCCTTGCTCAACACTTATGTGTCGACCCATGCAACCATAGACCAAGAACACCTCGAACAATTCCCATCCAGTAATACATTTCCACATTTCTGAAGTTTACCTGAGAAGTGTTGATCAAATTCTCATGGGTCTCTTTCACATGATCTTCAGGGTTTTTTGATGGTCTATCAACTTAGTTACCAAGAAATTCATAGCCACTCACTCCTCAAAATTTTAAAATAGAATGACCAAATCTATACCAGCTATGATACCAAGAAACAAAATACAATGAAACACAGACAAAAGTACTTATTAATTAGATACCAAATCACACAAATACATCACATATTTATGGTGCTCAGGAGATCCAATGGATTTCAAACAAAGATATTGGTTGTTGAGAAATTATATTAACAACTTAACCAACTAACAAACCAAATCTCCCTACTATAGTAAGTGTTATTTCCAAGTAATTTAGTTAAATATTTTCACAATCACTAATTTTCAACCTCCCTATATGCTCACATGACATCATTTGGAAAATTAAGTGGCCAATTATCGACTCATATTTTCTTTTTTAAGGAACAAACAACACATAGTGTAAGTAGGGGAATTGATCTTCAATTCAAACACTTTGTATGTGTGCACAATTCACCTTCAACACACCATCACTATAGTTAGCCAATTTTCTTTACTAACCATTAGAAGAAGAGTATTGCTTATATTTTACTTCAATAAAAATTTTCTCACAAACATAGCTTAAAACTAGGAGGAAATTAAGTGGCCTCAATCTACATATATTTTTTACTTTTTTAGCTCATTCCAATTCACACCACACCTAGCTTAACTATGAGGAAAGTGAGTGGCCCTAAATCCAAAAATATTTTTTAATTGTTTTACTAGCTACCAAAGATTTTGTTTCATTCATTTATTTTTAAGACCAGGACCTAGTGCCAGTAAAGAAAGAAAGTAGACCCCACCTCATTTGTGTCCACGTGGTGAACCTATGGTGGAATCTACACCCTTTATTAAATAACTAAAGCTTCCATCTCCCTATATGCCCACATATTAAAATGAAGAAAAAAGTAAGTGGCCCATCATCCACACACCATTGATTTTCTTGTAATGAATAAGCACAAAATATAGTGTATTTAGCAGAATTGTAAAGGATCATTGTATATCCACATCAATTCACGCTTCGTATGCTAAAAATTTCACTTGCATGCACATTCACCCCAAACACTAAGTTCACTTAAGCATTGTATAAAGGGTATTCTCTTTCCTAAATCTTTGTACTTATTTGCCTTGATATTATATTTTGTTGCACACCTTAAGTGAAGAAAATCCTCTCTAAAAACAAACTTAAATTCAACACATTAGATTCCCCACAAAGGCCACCATATAATTTATAGTTCAGGTTAGGATCATGGGGGTAGGCAGCACATAATCCTCCATTGTTTTTTTTCATCTTGAAACATATAAATTTGTCTTCTAGGGAGCTTAAAATCCTACACCATCTACTGAAAAATATGATACATGGAAAGAAACCCATGAAGGGTGTAAGGCTTAGCTGGCATATTATAAAAAACCTTCATGTTGTCTCCCAACACATGGTAGAGGCTTTGGGTCTAAAACTAAAAACTAGAAACTGAGATTCATTCATTCCCACTAGATATAGGTAACTTTGTGGCGACATATTAGGGAATGTTTCCCTATTTTTTTAGGTGTCAGAGCACTTATAACTTAGGTGATCTTGGTCACGCTTCTAAAAGCATCACTAGCTCCTTTGGGATGTAGTCCTAATACCCCCCACTATAATCCTCTCCATACCTTGGTTGGTTTTTGGCTACTGGAAGCATCGCTAATGAAATTCATGACGTGGCCCTGGTACCCTACTATAAAATCTTCGCGAGATCAATTTAATGCTTCAATGGAAGGACGATAGGTCTTTTTAAGAAATTTTCTCGTACGAAAAACCTCACAAAACCGTTTTTGTTGATTGTTTCACACATTAGAATTAAATGGAAAATCAACCATTTATTTTTCTATTTTTCTTATGTATATCATAGGTGAATGCATGAAAATGGGTTACACTTTTTGGGCAAATGTGGTGATGAAATTTCAAAAATTTTCTCTTTTATCGAATTGAAGCCCTCAAAATTCATATAAACATTGTGAATTTTGATGCGAAGTAAAAAGACAATTTGTGGAAAATTATGTTTTTTTCCTAATGATATTTTTTTCAAACAATTTTAGCGTCGTATAATCTATCACTTACCCGTTAAATGAAATTATTATCCTTGCAAATTTTCACACATATTAAGAGGTATGTGTGTGTTCAGGTAGCATAACTTAGTCTAAAATGTGTAATTAAAAAATATTATTTCTGAGCATGATCTAAACAGAGAGAACCAGGCTTTTAATTTTAAAAATTTACATTTTTATGGAAAATTATATTTTTTTATTACTTTTCAAAATTGGTGAAGTATTATTTGAATTTCATTTTGCACACACATGTGTTTGCATAAGATTTTTTTCAACTATTTAAATAAATTGAAAAAGAAAGAGTAGACTTTTGAAGAGGACTCGTAATAGAAGATAGTAATATTTTTTGAAATTTTTTCATTTTGTATATTCTATGTTATTTATTATTTTTTTTAGCCCCTTTGAAACTGTCCAAAAAAAATTCAAACATTATTTTTGAAATAAATTAGATGAAAGATATCATATGAATTCGAAAGTGTAAAACTCATATGCCATTAGATAAAGGATTCTTTCATGAATCAAACATGATCAACTCCTCCACTGAAGGAAAAATTCTTCCCTAAGTCTACTAGTCTACAAAATGGTGTTACAGAGAAATCTGCAAAAGGGGAGCTAAAAATCCTTTTTTTAGGCTCTTAGCAACTTGATCGAGCCCATATCTTGATCACAATTTAAGGATTGATCGAGCCACCCTTTTTATTTATGTTCCCACAATGTATTGGAGGAAAATTTCAAAAAAATGGCTTGATTGAGACCTTTGCTCAATCGAGCTCCTAACCTTGGATTACACAGGAGCTCGATCGAGATTTTTTTTTAGCGCTTGATTGATCAATCTTTAATTCCTCCACTAACTAGATCAAGTCCTTAAAAGGGATCAATCAAGCTTCTTATTTTCACCCACAACGCACCCTCGCTTGCCAAAAAGTGTAACCTAGCTCCACACATAGAGTGTTATTCATTTTGATTTCCTAAAGAAAATCCCCCTCGCCATATTTTCCCACAAACTTAATATGGAACCATAGGGGACCCAAGGGTTACCCATCACTCTGGGCGCCTACAAGATCTCTCACCATTACGAGGAGGAGTACCTATTCTCTCACCATTATGGCACAGAAGATAGGACCAAGCCACCATGTTTTCCACATCCATTCTTGCAACCACCTTATTGCGATCTAATTATCAAGGCACCTCCACCTCCATATCTCAAGGAAATACAAATAGTACCTTGCATCATACTCCAACCAACCCTACCCCATATGGTACCCCAGCAAGTACTACCTCGTAGGGTATACCAATACAGATACCAACACCAACACATAGGGTCATTACATCATGGCTAACAGATAACAAAATATCATTTTTTTCTTCTTTAAATCTCTCAAATTTGAAAAAACTCACAAATGACCCCACTGCCCAAAATCAACAATGTCTTCCCATGCCAACCAAGTTTCCATTAGATATCAATAAATTCAAAGGAAAATAGGGGGAATTCCCTCCCAATCATACCATGAACTTCCACCTATGGTTATTTCTGAACTAAATATGTGTATATATACTATTAAATACATATGACTCAGTTGAATTACAAGAATATTTTTTATTCCACTATGTAGGGATGGAAATTAATCAACGACATGATGAACAGTATGTGCCTTATCGAGATGATCAACAACTAGAGGAAAAACATGTGCCCTATCAAGTTGATCAACTATCACTAGGGGAAAAGTATGTTCCATATCAGCATAATCAACCATTAGAGGAAGAAGATGTGCCCTATCAAGCTGATCAACAATAAGAAGAATGGGTTGTTCTCTCATGTTCATATGATAATAGGGAGTTGTAGTGGTTTGAAAAGGGGTGGAATGTTTCCAGAAAATTTATTTCCAAATACAATATAGGATCTTAGGGAGCCTATCCCGACTTGCATTTTGAAATACCATGTCAATAACATCATTCGATAATATTTTAAGAAATATTCAGTTGTTGCACAAGCTCAGATACTACATGGGCTGATTAAACATAATAAACTAAAACATACAACAAATATTTTGGATGTCCAATATGCTAAAATCATGAAGACATTTATGAATGTCACTAAAAATATATCAAAGTAATTTACAATGTTTGGAAAATCAAGAAAACCTAATGTTCGAGTTACTTGTATGAAAATTAAAACTACTATTAATGTACCAATTACATTAAGACAAAAAAAATTGGAAATAACATAAAAAATTCTCCATGAATCGAGAAAAACTTTTCACAAGCATACCCAATTTAGGGTTTGAGTAAATAAAAATGATGAATCTACTTGTTTGGCTCTTAGCACCAGGAAACCCACCAAGATAGGCTTACAACAGGAATGGAAGTATTTGTGATATAGTTTTTGGAGAGCCATTCCCATGTTATTCCAGATATAAATCATGTCGTACGGCATCTCATAATTAAAGGTGAGTATGTAGATCACACTAAGCACATTGTAGAAATGAAAAAAATAGTGTTCAAGTAATTTTAAGAAAGTGATTACGATGTGAAAATATCCATCAGGATGTTTCAGAAATTGAAGCCATGGTTTATTAGGCATAATAAAATCTATGAGATGTGTTTTTGTTGATATCATGTTGAATTTTAACTTCATTATGGCATTTCCAAAGAATTTTACAAGAAGAATTGTCGTGGTGACCCTCTTCGTATAATATGTGATTTTGTTTCATAAATATTATGCAGAAGGGATCCAAAGGAGTTATTTTTTAGAAAAAAATATGTATAGGTGGGAGAAGATGCACCAAATGTTTTTATTTTGCATTGTTCCAATGGAACTTTCATATCGATCTCAACTAGTCTAGGATGTCAAATGCCACCATCACACGAAATTGATATGATTATGTTGTGGGAAATCAACCATATTATTCAATGTCGGCACCTAGGAGGATCAAATATATTGAGGATGAGATTCATATTTCAAAATTCATGGGGGTGTTTCAAAACCATATCTATAAATATATCAAACAATCACACAGGTCGAGGAGGAAAGTTTCTGAATTTAAGCATTCTCGTGAAGTATTACAGCCAGACATAGTATTATCATTAGTAGAATTTGCTGAGAGTTACACATTTTATACTTACACAAGGATCTAGAGTGATTACTATCACTCAAACCAAGTATCCTTATCCGTACATGTTTTGTACATACATTCACAATTGAATGTTGATGGTAGGGATAACATTGATAAGTCACGTGATGTGATTAAGGATGATCTATACTTATGCAGGAATGCAATAAAATAAATAAATAAACATAAACACAGATATGCAGCAAGAGTAACACTTCATTTCATTAATATCAATACTAAAAAATTATTAAAAACATAATGGAAAATAAACTAGCTCGGGTGATGGTAGCTTATCTCTGAGAAGAGATGTGGCATCTAAATGCCTCTAAACTACATTAAAATGAGGCTCAAGGGCATTTTTTATTATTGAAAAACATGAGAAAACCGTAAACAACCAAAACCCTAACCATAGGAGATGAAGCACCAAGAATTTGTGGACCTCGTTGGGAGAAGATGCACTAAATGTTGTTATTTTTCATTCTTCCATAGGAACTTTCCTATTGATCTCAACTAGTCTATGATGTCAAATGCCATCATCACATGAAATAAATATGAGTATGTTGTGGGAAATAAACTATCTTCTTCAATGTAGGACCTTATGAGGATAAACTATATTGAGAATGAGATTCCTATTTCACAATTCATGGGGGTGTTTCAAAAATATATCTATAAATATATCAAACAATCACACATATCTATGAGGAATGTTTCTGAATTTAAGCATTCTCGCAAAGTATTCTAGCCAAACACAGTCTTATCGTTGGTAGAATTTTCTTAGAGTTACACAATTTCTACTCACACAAAGATGCAGAGTGAGTACTATCACTCAAACTAAGTATCCATATTCGTACATGTTTTGTACATACATGTACAATTGAATGTTGATGGTAGGAATAAAACTAATAAGTCCTGTGATGTGAATACGGATGATATTGAATTATGCAAGAATGCAATAAAATAAATAAATAAACATAAACACAAAGATGCAACAAGAATAACACTTCATTTAATTAATATCAAATACTGAAAAATGCTTACAGATGGAATGGAAAATAAACTAGCTCGAGCGATGGTAGCTTGTCTCTGAGAAGATATGTGGTGACTACATGCCTCTGAATTGAATTAAAATGAGGCTTAAGGGCCTTTTTATAATTGAACAACATGAGAAAACACTAAAAAACCAAAAACCTAACCTCAGGAGATGAAACACCAAGAGCTTGTGGGCCTCGTTGGGGTTAGCTGGGAAGCCAACTTCTCGGGGTCATAACTTGGTCATATTATCTCTTTTTGGCACATACAATATATCATCAGAAATATCTCTCCGATTAATACATGATTTTCCATAGAGATATGCACCTACTGCGGAGCTCAAAAAAACGTCATTTAAGGGGTCAAAACGGCTCAGGAAGTTAAGGACCTGAAAAAATGCTAAAAATACTAAATGATGATATAAACAAGGAAAATGATGAAACCGAGTAGAGGTCCTGGTCGAATAGGTGGGTGGACACTAATATCAACCTATATCATTCCTCCCCCCTTAGGAAGAAATGGTCCCCATTACGTGCAAAGCCTCCATGAGGTGACGAAATTTCTATTGAACCTATTCCCTGGTTAACCACTTTCCCTGGTGAAGGAGATCCTCTACTTGCAAGTGTTCTTGATATGTGTGTCCATGATCCTATCGGTTGTGGCTTTTTCCATTCAATATGGGTTTAACACTATTGGTGTGAGTTATTCTGCAATTTCGTATGTGTCCAGTAATGGTGGAAAGTAGGGCTAAAGGTGGTTCACATTGAACACTAGGTGAAGACTAAGGAATGGTAGAATACTAAGCTCGAAGGAATTTTCCCCTATAGCTTTGGTGATGTTGCATGGTCCATATCAAAGCGGGCGAAGTTTTCGGTGGGGTCCAGCGAGGCACTCCTTCTGTGAATGTAGCCAAAATATGTCACCCACCTAGAAGTTTTCTGCATTAGGGGAATTTTGAGGTCTGAAATGGGCCTCCTAAGGAAATTTTAAAATAGTAGTGGAAATAATAAAATAAGATTAGATTACATCATCAAATTTTATAGGAAAAAATAAAAAAACTATTTTTTCAACTTATCTCCCTATGGGTTTACTCAAATTTCTAGTAGGAACACTCATTGGATGCATAATTTTATTCCTCATCCAATGAGTAACCATGTTTCATACTTTTGATGGACCCTGTTACATGAAAAATGAGAAATACATGAAAAACATGATTGAAATCACTTTTTTCATGTATTTCTCATTGTTCATGTAGGGGGGTCAATCAAAAGTATGCAACATGGGTGCCCCTTGAATGAGAAATTATTTTTTTCATCCAACGAGTACTCCTAGTCAAAATTTGAGTAAAACCTTAAGGAGATAAGTTGAAAATACAAGTTGAAAAAATAGTTTTATTAATTTATTATTTTTTAATCCTTTTACTTTTTTATCCCAAAAATGGTGAATCATCCCCCATGGTTGACAGCATCATCTTGAATCCTATTGGTTCTTATAAATATTATTTGGTTGTAAATTTTTCTTAGGATTCCCATTTTAGACCTCAAAAGTTCTATAATGGGAAACCGATGTTGATCATGTCATTGTTTGTACTTAGCATTGGCTCTGTCCAATATGTCATGTACATATTGGTGGATGTGTTGAATGCGCTAAATGAATTTTTTTACCTTGTCCACTTCGGACTAGACATGAGATGAATCTTCCTAAGAAGCCACAAATAGCATGGCCACATCAATGGTACATAGTGGATGGAATCCCAAACCCACCTAAAAGGAGTTGTAGCCAGTTGAGTTGTGGAGAACCCAATAATAGTTGTGTTGGACATAGGGGGGAGCTTTCATCCCATGTACATGGATGCTTTGAGTTTTACATGCATAGGATGTGTATAATCATCATGTTGATGACCTTTGTTTGGCATTTAGTTTTCGGGTGGAACGTTGTTGATTTAGTGAGCTTGGTGTCCAAAATCAACCAGAGAATTGACCAAAATGTACTGAGGAAATTGTTGTCCCGATCTGAGATAATGGACTATGGGATCCCAAACTGTACCCACACTCATTCAAATAATAGTTTAGTAGTGGCTTCTTCTATGATATTCTTCTTGTAGGGCACCATAATGGTGATCTTAGAGAATTTGTTGACAACCACAAAAACAAAATTGTTTCCATGCTTGGTAGAAGAAAGGCCCGACATTTAATCCATGGAGATGGACTCCCAACGTCGACTTGGAGTAGGCAGTAGAGTATATAGGCCTTTCCTTTCGATGGTTGATTTTGAAATGGCACAAGCAGTGTAGGATCTGATGTACGTCCCAACATGATATTGAATTTTCAGTGAATAGAAATACTTCTTCAAAATTGCCATTTTTTTCTCGACCTTGAAATGTCTAACGACCAGACTGTAGTGCGCTCCCAAATAATCTTGGCACACTGTCTTGAAGGAACACAGAGGTGTCCTAGATGGCATAATAGTGTATCCTAGAGGTGAAAATTTGGAGCTTTATTACCTTCTAGGAACGTCTGGCATGCGTTGTTGAATTCTAGATCACTTTTGTAGAGATGCAACCAACTCAAAGTCCCATGCGCACAAGAGCCGCGCATAGTGGTTAGTGCCATGATCGACGGTCGACTGAGGAAGTCTACAATGTTATTGTTGATGCCATTTTTTCATTTGATGTTCAAATGGAATTGTTACAGCTATGTGCACCATTTCTGATAGTGATCCTTTTGCAACTTCCCTTGTGTTTGTATGAGCTATAGGGGTTAGTGATCTATCTGGATGATCGTTTCCTTCCCCAAAATGTAATGCTTCCATTATCGTCAAGCCTGCACAATGGAATACATGTCTTTGTGATATGTAGGATACTTCTAGTTTGTTTCTAAAAGTGTCTCACTATTATAGTCTATTGGATACCCCTTCTGAGTAAGAACTGCCCCAATAGCATAGTCATAAGCATATGCATCGATCTCAAATGGCTGCTACAAGTCTAGTAATGTGAGCACTGGTGCAGAAAATAGGAAATGCTTTAACTCTATGAACGCCTTCTGTTGAGATTCATACGAAAATAATTTTTCTTTTTCTCCCCCTTTGGTGACTCGAGTAAAAGGCCAAGTCATATGAGAGAAATCCAACATGAATTTGCGGTAGAAATTGACAAGATCTAGAAAGTTGTGGAGCTTTGTTAGAGAGGTTGGGGCTGGAAAATCCCAAATCAACTAGATCTTGGTTGGGTCCACATGCACCCCTTTCTAATCAATGATGTATCCCAAATATTAAACCTGGTTAATGCCAAAAGTGAATTTCTCCAAATTGGCACACAACTTGTGTTGTTGTAGTGTTTTGAGGACCTATCGAATGTGGTTGAGGTGCTCTTCCCAGCTCTAGCTGAATATTAGGATGTCATCCAAATACACCACCACGAATTAGTTGGTAAATGGTCACAATATATCTTCCATCAACCTCATGAATGTTGCGGGGGCATTCGTCAACCTGAAAGGCATGACCAACCACTCAAAAATTCCCTCGTTAGATTTGAAGGCAACCTTCCACACATCGGAGGGTTTAATTAGCACCTGGTGATACATAGAATTTAAGATATTATTGTTTAAATATTTGGCCCCTTTGGTTATGTCTAGAAGGTAATCAATCTATGGGATTCGATACCTATTATGGACAATGATCTTGTTCAACACCTGATATTCAATACAAAGTCTCCAAGTCCCATCCTTCTTTTGCACCAACACGATCGAGCTCCCACGGGGCGATGAACTCAACCGGATGTGACCTTTATAAAATAACTCCTCAATCTTCCTTTTAATTTCATTGTTCTCCATGATAGAGCATCGATAGATCAATCCATTGGGTATCAATGCATTTGGGGTCATATCAATTGAGTGCTTGACCTGAAAATGTAGAGGTACCCTTGCGGGTGAGGTGAAGACATCCCCATACTACTCCATGACCTTTTCCATCCATTATTGTCATGCGGAGGAGTCTTGTCTATAGGTCATGGTCACAAAATTCTTCTTTCCACGAGGGGGAATCATTAGGAAAAAAAAATTCCAGGCTTTGGAAATGACCTTACTATGTTATTTTGCAGTGATCAAAGAGATTACAGTAGGCGGTGCTACCTCTGCCATCCCATACAAATTATTGCCAAAAGTAATTATAATAGTATGAGGCATAGAGTCATACATAGTGTGTCACTTCCAAAAGTATGGTTGGCCTAATAATACATCACAAACATCAAGAGGAGAAATATCACAAAATACCTCATCCATGAAGGGCTTCATGTTATAGGGGATGTGACACAGTTGGATAACACGGAGATCTCATCCTTGGTGAGGCCACCCAACGGTGTACGGTTGTCGGTGTGTTGTGGTCGAAAGGCCCAGATTCTTCATGAACTCTGCTGAAATGAGGTTCTTCTAGCTCTCGTTTTCGACATTGAAATGTAGCAGGGAACCCTTCAGCCACTTCTGAGAATGGAAGAAGCACTCCCCCTCCTCTATATCATCAGGTTCCTCCTTCTGAATCTTTGATCCAGGGTAAAAAATTGATACCCTTAGCCAAGACCTTTTACTTCGGCTGATAATTAGAATTTCATTTAATTAAAGACATTAAAGAACTTAAATGAACAATTGTAGTTGTAAATAAGAGGAACATAAGTGAACAAGATCAAAAATCATAAGAACACGTCGTTTGATGACGAAGTTCGTCTAGGAGGGACTACATCTCTGGGCCTCGGTGTCAACATGGTGTAGGCCACTGTATTATGTGTTGTATGAAGAAGATGTACATGGATGTGCTTTCCTATGACATACAAGGAAAAATTTCCCTCACGCAGGAGTGGCTTGAATTCCTTAAGAGATGTTCTACTGTGGAAGTCTCATACATAAAGAAATAATCCTATCAGTATGACCATAGCTGACATGTAATAAATAAGAGTATCTCACCAATCCTGGAAAACAAGGGATCTCAAAAATACAAATATGAAAAAGAGCATCCCGCCAATGTGGCATAAAAGGGACTCATACATAACACAAATCCATAGCTGAAAAGTACATCAATAACAACACAAAGCAAGATCCCGCGACTCATGTATCAACCAGGATTTGCAAGACATAATGCATCTCAAAGAGAAATAAATAAAGAAGTACATGGAATCCACATCATATACCTCATGATGCCATTTTTTTAAGGCCGAGCTATTTTGCGGCTGAATCTGAAAACACCATCAATCTTGTGGCATCGAGAAAGGTGAAAACAACTGCTCACACGTGGAAATCTGACACCGGCATAACCCACTTCCAAAAGTGGCTGAAAAATTGAAAACTCAGATGTAGAAACTAAGCATGCCATCAGACTCATGGTGTCGAGTAGTGCTGAAACGACATAAAATTTGTCCCATTTGGACGAAGTCAAAATTTCGCCCTCTTGAAAGCTGAGCTCAATCAAGGTTCTGCCTGCCTCTTTCTGGGCTCATGGTTCCGCATGAACTGTAATTAAAATATAATAAACTTCAACTGTGTGCACGCTCTCCCGCTCCTCCATGGCTTGGGCGTACTGGTAAAAAGACGAGTTTATATACATTTTGTGGGCGGACTTACCCAATGTTAGGTCCTTATATCACTAGTATAGCCCCTTATTATTGTTAGTGTAAACCCCTTATTGTTATTATTGTACCCTTGTAACCCCCATTTTGTTATTATTGTGCCCTTAAATTATTATTGTTAGGTCGGCTAGGATTACATTGTGGCCCACTAGGATTGCATTATGGCCCCATGGACTCCTATATATAGAAAGGAGGTTTTGTGAATTGTATCATCCAAGAATTGTTCATTTATGTAATGTATTGGAGGTTTCCCCCTCGAAGTGGCTCATTTATAAGGCGTTTACATCTCTTTTCTTCTATTTTTGGAGCTGGTTACACAACATTTGGTATCAGAGCTTTGGATTCTAGGGTTTCGCTGCTCCAAACAGGTCATCGTGGAATTTTCGCTATAACTTTTTTTCTACGAAGTTTCAGAAGCTGAAATTTTTAGGGTGCGAAGAAAAACTCTTGAGGAAGCCTGTGTAAAAATTTCAGAGTTTGGTTCGCAATAATTTCGGAGATATCATCTGTGGAAGTCAGGTATTTTTTCAGGCTCCTAAACAGGTCATCGTGGCATTTGCGCTATAAAATTTTTTCTACGAAGGTTCAGAATCTGAAATTCATATGGTGCGAAGCTGAAATCCTAAGGAAATTCATCAAAAAATTTCAGAGCTTGGTTCGCAATATTTTTGGAGATATGATCTGTGGAAGGTAGTGCTTGTTTAGGCTCCTGAATTTCATCTCAAAGAGGTGATCGTGGGAAAAGTTCAATAACTCTCTCTCTGAAGATTGGATTGGAGTGCCGTCAAAAGTGGTCACAAGTACACAGCCTTTAGTTTCTTCGCTATCAATTTTAGAGACAAAGGACAAAACAGTGACACGTGGCAAGTCGTACAAGTTCGCTCTACTGAACCAGTCCAGAATTAGGTCATTGTGGGAGATTGGACACAACTTTTTCTTGGAGAATCCAAATCAGGTCAGACCTGTGGCATTTGAAAGACGCTTCAGAGGGCTACTACAGGGCTGAATTTCAGATATTTAATATTTTCAATTACAGAGATAATTCAATTTCAATATCGAACTCCTAAAAGCTAGTAAAAGGTGTGTATTTTTTTTCTGAATTTCATAAGTCTTGTTTGAAGAATCAAGTCGAATTGATTCCAAGGGCAGCTTGTAGAATAGATATCAATATTGGATTCTAAAATGGCCCCTAAAAATAATTCAACACCCATTAAGCCTTGAGAAGGCTCTACTATGACTCATGAAGATGAAGAATTGCAACATGATCTATCAAAATTACAAGAGCAAGTGCAACAAATTTCACTCTCGCAAAGAGCAACAAAAAATGAAATGGAAGTTTTGAAGAAAGGCATGGAAGTGAAGATGGACAGTTTGAAGAAAGGCGTGGAAGCTAATATGGATGACATGAAAGACAACATGGAAAACATGAAGAGTGATCTAAAAGCATACATGGAAGGCTTGATGACAAGCTTAAAACCAGAAATGATTCCTAATGGCGGAAATATAGGAGAAGAACCTTCTGATGAGAACAAAATAAATGTTAATTGTGATTTCATAAACTCGAATGTTGGCGGGAAGAACCACCATATTCCAAAAATGGATATGAGGAAGTTTGATGGAAAGGATCCTGTAACATGGATACTACAGATGGAGCAATATTTTGATCTCCATAATGTGCAAAACACACAAAGGTACGCATTGCAACTTTACATTTAGAACAAAATACATTTGTATGGTATCGATGGCTTTGCTCCCGTAAAAAAATTGTCACTTGGTCAATTTTTACGGAGGAAATGATAGCACATTATGAGGATACAAAGAGCAACACCTTCTTTACCCAATTGATAAATCTCAAACAAAAGGGTTTAGTGGGGCGGCACATTGAGGACTTCCAAAAATTGAATATAAGGGTAACTGATCTTACAGAGGAACACAGGATTGATCTCTTCCTAGGCACTTTAAAGGATAACATCCAACATGAAGTTCGCGTTTTGGAACCTGATTCATTGGAGAAGGCATTCGGGTTGGCAAGAAAAGTTGAATGTAAAATTATGGCGACAAGGAAGCCTACCACTCAATTCTATAAAGAAGGAAGTGTTGCTACGCCTAGATTTCCACAACCTACAAGGTTGACACCACAACAATTGGAAGAAAAAAGAGCAAAAGGGCTTTGCTACGGTTGTGATAGCAAATACACTAAAGGTCATAAGTGTGCTGAGAAGAAATTATTTTACATAGATTGTGAAGAAGAAGAAGAAAATGAACAAGAAGAGGATATACACCAGGAACCACCCCTAGAAGAAGAAGAAATGAATCCGACCATATCGTGTAATTCACTGGCAGGAATTACCACTCCTCAAACTCTCAAGATAGAAGGACATATAAATAAGAAAAGGGTAATAGTGTTGATTGATTCAGGTAGCACCCATAATTTTATTCATTATAAGGTAGCCAAGGAATTAAATTGTTTCCTATACCCAGCACCAGAATGTCAAGTAATGGTTGCAAATGGAGGAACTATAAATTGCTCTGGAAAATGCCATAATATCAAGCTAACCATGGGGGAATATGTATTGACTAGTCCAATGCTTGCCATTCCTATGGGAGATGCTGATGTTGTACTAGGAGTACAATGGTTACAATCTTTGGGGACGGTAGCTTTTAATTTTCAAGAACTTTTCTTGAAATTTTTTTCAGAAGGAAAGGAAGTCGAATTACGGGGTATTGTGGGGAAGCCAGGAATGATAATAAGCTCTAATGTCATGACCGAATTACGGGGTATTGTGGGGAAGCCAGGAAGGATAATAAGCTCTAATGTCATGACAAAGCCTCTAAAGAAAGAACAGCGAGGCGTAATTGCACAATTATGCTCACTAGAAGTTCCAACATCAAAATCATCTATTTCTGCAGATCTCCAACAAGTCTTGGACAATCATTCCAAGGTGTTTGAAACTCCCAAAGGACTCCCACCTATTCGTGATCATGATCATGCTATTCAATTGATTCGAGGAAGTGTTCCTCCAAACATCAGGCCTTATAGATATCCTTATGTCCAAAAGAGAAAAATTGAACATATGATTGCAGAAATGTTAGAGGCGGGTATAATTCAACCTAGTCAAAGTTCTTTCTCTACTCCTGTAGTATTGGTACACAAGAAGGATGGATCATGGCGAATGTGTCCGAATTATAGGGAGCTCAATAAGCTCACCATTAAAGATAAATTTCCCATTCCTGTGATTGATGAATTATTGGATGAATTACATGGAGCAATTTATTTTACCAAGTTGGATCTTCGTTCAGGATATCATCAAATTAGAATGAAGATTGAAGATATTCCAAAACAACATTTCGAACTCATGAGGGTCATTATGAATTTTTGGTCATGCCTTTTGGCCTTACCAATGCACCTTCTACATTTCAAGGGTTGATGAATTCCATTTTCAAACCCTTCCTTAGAAAATTTGTGCTAGTATTTTTGATGATATACTAATCTACAACAGGTCTTGGAAGGATCATGTTCAACATGTTGACAGGGTGCTCAAACTATTGGAGGAGAAACAATTATATGCAAAAACATCCAAATGTTTCTTTGGAGTACAAGAGGTGGAATATCTTGGTCATATTGTATCTCACGAGGGTGTTAAAGTAGACCCTAACAAAATTAAAGCCATTAAGGAATGGAAAGTCCCCACAACCATAAAGCAGTTGCGAGGATTTCTTGGGTTAGCAGGGTATTATCACAAGTTTGTTAAGAATTATGGGAGAATAGCAGCACCTCTAACAACATTATTGAAGAAAGATGCATTTTCATGGACTCCTGAAGCAACGTGTTTGTTGGATTGAACTGATTATCTTGTTTACTTTGTATCCATGACATTGGACCCATGTACCTTAAAAGGGGTGGCAACGCCACACCCCCCGTCCCATTAAGTGAGGATCCGAGGCGGACCCGAACCGAGCCCATTTGGCGGGGAGCCGGGCGACGCCCGAAGCTAAAAACAGATGTAAAATTGCCTTGTAAAAGTATAGTAATTTCTAGTCAATCTGGGCCGTTCATTAGGCAAATGATCTGACGGTAGAAGTTATGTTTAGATTAGGGTTTTTTTTCCCTAGAAGGCAACCCCCTTGTATATATGAGGGCATTGTATTGTGGTTGTGTATTATGTGTGTATTCTCGGAGCGAGAAACAGAGAGGGAGACTGTGAGAGAGAACAGAGGATATTACAGCGGATCTGCTGTAGGTTTTGTCTCTTCATTTTTGCTGGATAATAGAAAGGAAGAACTGGCTGTTCGGGGTGGACGTAGCCCAAACTGGGTGAACCACGTATATCTGTGTCTCTCTGGTTTTATGTGTTTTGTGTGCTTGTATTTTCCGCATATTTTATGTGTTTCATTGCTCTATAATATTTAATTTTCTAACAACTGGTATCGGAGCCGAAGGTATATTTGGCTGATAAACTCGCAGGAAAAAAGGGTTCCTGGTTCGAGTGGGAGCAATGGTGGACGATGGTAAGTTTAGGGTCGAGAAATTTAACGGCCAAAACTTTGCGCTGTGGAAGATGCAGATGGAAGATTATCTGTATCAGAAAGATCTATACCTACCATTGAGCGGAAAAACAAAGAAGCCGACGACCATGACAGACGCGGAATGGAACATTCTCGATAGAAAGGCACTCGGAACAGTACGGTTGTGCCTTGCGGCGTCAGTCGCCTTCAATATTTCGAAGGAAACAACAACAGAGGGTTTGATGCAGATGTTGGCGAAACTATATGAAAAACCCTCAGCCTCAAACAAGGTATTTCTTATGAAATGACTATTTAATATGAAGATGTCGGAAGGTGGATCTGTTGCAGACCATTTAAATGAATTTAATACAGTTACCAGTCAGTTAAGTTCTGTAGGGGTAAACTTTTATGATGAAGTTAGAGCTCTGTTATTCTTGTGCTCATTGCCAGAGAGTTGGAATGGTTTAGTAATGGCCATTAGTAACTCTGTCTCTGGATCTAGTACTTTAAAGTTTGATGATGTTGTTGGTGCTATCCTTAGCGAGGAAATACGACGGAAAAGCTCCGGTGAGACATCAGGTAATGCTTTGAGTGCAGAGTCTAGGGGAAGAAGAATGGAAAGAGGAAAGAGCTCAGGATATCGCAGTAAATCAAGGAAAGGCAGATCCAAGTCCAGATCGGGGATAGTGTGCTGGAATTGCGGAAAGAAAGGACACCTAAAGAAAGACTGCAGATCTCGGAAGGGAAAAGAAGGAGACACACAACAAGAAAACAATCATGAAGCAAATGTGACAGGTGATGTGTTACAAGATGCTTTGATTCTTTCTTTCGAAAATGTTACTGATTCTTGGGTTGTAGATTCGGGGGCTTCATTCCATGCCACACCTGATAAGAAATATTTTCATGACTATGTTCAAGGAGATTTTGGACAAGTTCGTTTGGGTGATGATAAACCATGTAAAATTGTTGGAATGGGTAAAGTTCTTGTAAAACAACAGAATGGAAACCAATGGCTACTAAAGGAGGTAAGGCATGTTCCAGATCTAAAGAAAAATCTAATTTCAACAGGGCAGTTAGGCGGTGAAGGTTGTGTGACAACTTTCACGGATAAAACTTGGAAGGTCACCAAAGGAGCCCTGGTAATAGCAAAAGGTGAAAAGGTTGGTACATTGTATTTATGCAATGGTATTTCTAACTCTGTTAATGCTTTAACTTCCAAAGGAGTAGATGCAGCATTATGGAATCATAGGCTCGGACACATGAGTGAGAAGGGAATGAATATTCTTCACTCAAGAAATTTGTTGCGAGGATTGAAGAATGTTGATTTGGATTTCTGTGAGAATTGCATTTATGGAAAACAAAAGAGAGTCAGATTTCTCAGAGTTGGGAAAGAAAAGAAGAGCGAAAAATTGGAGCTTGTGCATACAGATGTATGGGGACCTGCTCAGGTATCATCTCTCGGTGGCTCTTGTTATTATGTTACTTTTATTGATGATGCAACTAGAAAAACCTGGATTTATTGTATTCAGAATAAATTTGATGTATTTGATACTTTCAAGAAATGGAAAGCTTTGGTTGAGATTGAGACAGGAAAGAAGTTGAAGTGTCTCAAATCAGACAATGGAGGTGAATATTGCAGCAAAGAGTTTGATAGGTACTGTTCAGAGCATGGAATTCATAGAGAGAAGACAGTTCCAAGAACACCACAAGAAAATGGTGTGTCAGAAAGGATGAACAAAACAATCATGGAGCGTGCAAGGTGCATGAGATTGCATGCGGGATTGCCTTTACAATTTTGGGCAGATGCTGTAGATACTGCTGTTTATCTAATAAACAGAGGGCCTTCAAGTTCCTTGGATGGTGGTATTCCAGAGGAAGCATGGACGGGTAAAAAGGTAAACTACTCTTTTTTAAAGCCTTTTGGTTGTGAGGCCTTTGTCCATATTAATAAAGAAAACAGAACAAAGCTTGAGGCAAAATCAAAGAAATGTACCTTTATTGGATATGGTGCTAATGATTTTGGTTATCGCTTATATGATTATGAAAATCACAAAATCATTAGGAGCAGAGATGTAATATTTAATGAAAAGGTCTTGTATAAGAATCAGTTGCAGGAAAAGAAACAGGAAAAAGAAAGCAAGGAATACATGGTTCTTGATGAGATAACTGAAAAAGTAAAGGTTCCTGAAAATAATAATAATCAACAACCACAGCAGCAGCAACCACCACAACAGCAACAGGCACCTCAAACACCTGAAAGTGGTGTTAGAAGATCTACCAGGATAAGTAGACCCCCTGAACGATGCTCTCCTTCATTATATTATTTATTGTTGACTGATTCTGGTGAACCTGAATGTTATGAAGAAGCAATGCAGGTTGAAAGCAGGAAGAAGTGGGAGCTAGCCATGGAAGAAGAGATGGACTCCTTAATGCATAACCGGACTTGGGACTTAGTC
>CM076571.1:847103713-847177748 GCA_034641835.2 Pinus albicaulis
ATTGCCAGAACTTGATGGGGAAGGGAAAATCATATTGGAACCTGAAGCAGTCATGGAAAAAGAACTCGACAACTACGGAATCGATCAATTTCAGAGTATCTCATCAAGTGGAAGAACTTACCCACTGAAGATTCTACATGGGAGGATGAGAATTTTATACAGAAGCACCCGGAGCTACTCAAGTGTTGAGGACAACACTTTTTTTGAAGGAGAGGGGCATGTTAGGTCCCTATATCACTAGTACAGCCCCTTATTATTGTTAGTGTAAACCCCTTATTGTTATTATTGTACCCTTGTAACCCCCATTTTGTTATTATTGTGCCCTTAAATTATTATTGTTAGGTCGGCTAGGATTACATTGTGGCCCACTAGGATTACATTATGGCCCCATGGACTCCTATATATAAAAAGGAGGTTTTGTGAATTGTATCATCCAAGAATTGTTCATTTATGTAATGTATTGGAGGTTTCCCCCTCGAAGTGGCTCATTTCTAAGGCGTTTACATCTCTTTTCTTCTATTTTTGGTGCTGGTTACACAACACCCAAGTCCCACCGTTGGCACGTTGGTTAAGGATCCACTTTGTTTGGGAGGAGGTCGGGTGGTCAAATCCCAACCCCTCCATAAAAAGGCTGAACTTGTTTTAACCGCATTATATTTAAAAAAAAAAATACCTGCATTTATTTTTTTGGAGGGGTCGGGTCTGCCTTGGGTGGCCCACCCCATGATCTCTGTTGACACATTTATATGTGGCTTGGGTGGCAGTGGGGTTTACAACCCATGCCCCCATTTAATGCTATTACCGTTGTATAATGCGGGGACCGCGGGGGTAGCAGGGCTGACCGCCCACCCCCCAACAAACTTCTGTTTTTAATATATATGTGTTGATCTGCATGGGGTGGCGGGGTTGGTTGCCCGCCACCCATCTATATATATATATATATATATATATATATATATATATATATATATATATATTTGTTTTTTATTGTTATATAAACAAATGGTTGTTTTCGAACCTTCAGATTTTTGACTAAAGGAGTGCAATTAACGGTCCCAAAAATTCACCCAGAATCTGGCCTAAGTGTGCTGGAATCCGGTGGCTGCGTTTCAGAAAAATTGTTGCCTCCTTAGTCTGCCACATCACCAAGTCAACCTCCAAACTTTGACTGCTCCTAACTCCGTCATACGGACTCGGAATTGAGTGCCGTCTGCGCTGTTGGATTTAGAATGATGAAATATACAACATGAACCTAGTTTGAGAATCTTTCTAAAACTTTGATTTTTGAGCCTTTTGCTCAGGCCACTTGTACCTATACCTGATTAATCCACGTGGATCAATCCTACCCACCGAGGAGATTTTGGTCCTCCAAAAGCATCAAGATTTACCTATCATCGACTGTCTACAAATGTCGTTGAAATGCACATCCCCACATGACTCCTTCACCTCACGTACTTTGGAATCGAGATGCAAAGCCAGCACTTGCAACTGCTGCAATGCGATGTCTGAAAAGGAACATCCCTTGAAGACTCCTTCACCTCACGTACTTCGGAATCAAGATGCAAAGCCAACACCTGCAACTTCGGAAATGAAAATGTCTAAAAAAGTACATCCCTTGAAGATTCCTTCACTTCTGTCCTTTGGCATCGGGATGCCAACACCTGCCTAAAGCTGCCATGAACATTACATTTTCAATGTGACCAATAATGACCCAGATGTTTCCATAATTGCCACGAGTTTATAACATGTACTCGGTGGTCAAGCTTACGGAAAAATGGAAATCATACCTCAACAAAATTACAAGACCAGACCTCATCGTCACATTTCGAAGTGATGGTAAAACTCCTCATCACTTTTACATGAAAGAAATTCATCAGACGACTCATAGAACATGACCAAAAAATAAAATTCGCATCTCGAAGTGATGGCCACATCATCACTTTTACATGAAAGAGATCTAACACGCGACTTATAAAACAAGGCCAAAGAAATGTCTTAAACGAGTGATGGAAACACATTATCAATTTTATAATAAAAATGCGACAAATGACTTACAAGCATGGCCATGACAAGATTAACATCTCTAGAAAAAAAAAATATAGAAGAACCACTTCTCATTTATTAAAACCAATGTATCATTTACCTGTGATTAACTTGCTTGTTGATTAGCTCTTTTAGCTGGTGTATGCACGAGCTCTTTGTATTTACGGTGCCACTCTGGATGAATTTTTCAGCATGTGGCTCTTTGGTGGCCACTTCGGTCGCAATGGGTGCAAAATTTCTTTTTCCTCCAAACCTGCTTAACTGATTTCCTTTCATGTTTGGGAGAAGGCTTTTCGTGCCTCTTCCTCCTTTGTGCTGCCATCCTCTTCCAGGACTCAGAAATGACATGGTTATTTAAACCAAAAAATAAACAATTTTTACGATGCCATATTTTACGACCGTGGTTATCAACATTCTTGTAATTAAAATGCACTCTGGAATAATAAGACTTAGTATACCTTCTGGGGTGGTCTCTGGTGCCATCATGATGATGGGAGCTCGCCTCAGCTCCTTCACTGCAACGAGCACTACCGTGGAATGATGACGAAGTGTCCCTATCATTCCTCATCCTTGGAGAGTTCATCAGTATCTATTTTCCCTTGATGTCCTTCGAACATCCTTCGCCAGTGTACCCCAAACCTGCATAATGAGGTCGTTGCACAACCTCCAATGGTTCGATTATGCCTAGGCCACGAATGCCAAGTCCTCTGCCTTTGTACCTCATTTTAGTGAGGAGCCACATGCCGATACATATGATGGGTATCTCCACACTTCCAACTGAAATTATATCATGTGAAGAAACTGAAGAAAAATCAACACTGTTTACCTTAGGTGTTGATTGCGAAAGAAATGAAGAAAGCTGTTGTAAGCCTTCATTGCACTTCACTTTCGTCATTGCCTCTGACATGGCTTGTAGCTGAAGTTGCATCTGTTGCATCTCCTCCTTCTCTTTCTGTAGGAATGCTTTTAAGGCATCATGATCTCTCTGAAGAGTTTCATTGTTGCGCTTCAAATCTTCCCACGCCTCTGTCATGGCTTACCATTGAAGGTGTAACTGCTGCTTCTCCTCCATTCCTTCATGTAAGAACACCTTCAAGGCATCATGATCTGTTTGCAGAATTTCATTGTTGTGCTTCCAATCTTCCCACGCTTCTATTGTGGCTTGCAACTAAAGCTGCAACTGTTTTTTGTCCTCCTTCTCTTTGTGTAGGAGGGTCTTCAATTCTTCGTTCTCTGCTGCTTGTTTTTCGTAAGCCTCGTACAACATGTCTACTTTCTCGGACACCTTGAGCATGGTTTCATACATGTCCTTCACATTCTCCATGGCTCAAATTAGGAAACGTTCAATGTTCACACCTACAATCCAATCAGCAATAATACCTGCTCTGATACCACTTGATCCAGGGTAAAAACTTGATACCCTTAGCAAAGACCTTTTACTTCGACTGATAATTAGAATTGCATTTAATTAAAGACGTTAAAGAACTAAAATGAACAATTGTAGCTGTAAATAAGAGGAACATAAATGAACAAGATCAGCAATAATAAGAACACGTCATTTGATGACGGAGTTCGTCCAGGAGGGACTACATCTCCGGACCTCGGTGTCAAGATGGTGTAGGCCACTGCATTATGTGTTGTATGAAAAAGATGTACATGGATGTGCTTTTCTATGACATACAAGGAAAAATTTCCCTCATGCAGGAGTGGCTTGACTTCTTTAAGAGATGTTCTACTGTGGAACTCTCATACATAAAGAAAGATTCATATCAGTATGACCATAGCTGACATGTAATAAATAAGATTATCCCACCAATCCTGGCATACAAGGGATCTCAAAAATACACATATGAAAAAGAGAATCCCACCAATGTGGCATAAAAGGGACTCATACATGACACAAATCCATAGCTGAAAAGTACATCAATAACAACACAAAGCAAGTTCCCATGACTCCTGTATCAACCAGGATTTGCAAGACATAATGCATCTCAAAGAGAAATAAATAAAGAAGTACATGGAATCCACATCATATACCTCATGATGCCATTTAGTGACGGTTGAGCTATTTTTTGGTTGAATCTGAAAACACCATCAATATTGTGGCATCGAGAAAGGTGAAAACGACTGCTCACACGTGCAAATTTGACACCGGCATAACCCACTTCCAAAAGTGGCTGAAAAATTGAAAACTCAGATGTAGAAACTAAGCATCCCATCAGACTCGTGGCGTCGAGTAGTGCTGAAACGACATAAAATTTGTCCCATTTGGACAAAGTCAAAATTTCGCCCTCTTGAAAGTTGAGCTCAATCAAGGTTTCGCATGCCTCTTTCTAGGGTCATGGTTCCACATGAACCATAATTAAAAAAAATAAACCTGAGCTACGTGCGTGCTATCCCGCTCCTCCATGGCCTGGGAGCACTGGTAAAAGGACAAGTTTATATATATTTTGTGGGCGGACTTACCCAAGTCCCACTGTTGGCACATTGGTTAAGGATCCACTTTGTTTGGGACGAGGTCGGGTGGTCAAATCCTGACCCCTCCATAAAAAGGCCGAACTTGTTTTAACCACATTATAAAAAAAAAAAAAAACACCTGCATTTATTTTTTTGGAGGGGTCGGGTCCGCCTTGGGCGGCCCGCCCCATGATCTCCGCCGACACATTTATATGTGGCTTGGGTGGCGGTGGGGTTCACAACCCCCACCCCCATTTAATGCTATTACCATTGTATAATGAGGGAACCGCGAGGGTAGCACGTCTGACCACCCGCCCCCCAAAAAACCTCTCTTTTTAATATATATGTGTTGATCTGCATGGGGTGGCGGGGTTGGTGGCCCTAAACCCATATATACTATATATATATATATATATATATATATATATATATATATATATATATATATATATATATATATATATATATATATCCTCGCCTCTATATATATATATATATATATTTGTTTTATTGTTATATAAACAAATGGTTGTTTTCAAACCTTCAGATTTTTGACTGAAGGAGTGCAATTAACGGTCCCACAAATTCGCCCGGAATCTGGCCTGAGTGTGACGAAATCCGGTGGCTGGGTTTCAGCAAAATTGTTGCCTCCTTTGTCTGCCACATCACCATGTCAACCTCCGAAATTTGACTGCTCCTAACTCCATCATATGGACTCAAAATTGAGTGTCTTCTACGTCGTTGGATTCATAATGATGAAATATACAACATGAACTTGGTTCAAGAATCTTTCGAACACTTTGATTTTTGAGCCTTTTACTTAGGCCACTTGTACCTGTACCGAATTAATCCACCTGGATCAATCTTAGTGGTGTAAATGGTGGCGTTGGGCTATGCTTCAATAGTTTTCTTCCCTTTTTCATCCCCCTTCTCGGGTTCTGATTTGGATACAGAACATGCATCTGATTCAGAATCCTTCAGCTCGGCCACCAGTGACTACTTGGCCTGACACCCACTTTTGTTGTGAGTGGAGCTCTTATGGAACTCACACCACATTACCTTGTACTTATTTGGCTTTACTGTGTTGTTCTTTTCTTGTGGTTTTGGCGCGTTGTCATCGGCCACCCTGCCTTGACTTTGTACTTTGTTCTACGGTTTGGGGGCACATTTTCTTTGCTTCTGCTTCATAGATCCAAAGTCTCCCTTCTTCTATTTGAATTTATACTCAATCTTGGCAGCATAACAGAATGTTGCACCAAGTGAGGAGATAATGAGGAACTCCATTTCCTCCTAAATGTATCTGTTCTGACAAGTTTGGTGCTTTAGCACCAAATTTTTCTTTGAACCTTTGATACACAAATTTGTGCACATGGTATGGAACAAATTCATTGGCTCATGCACATCTTGATCCCTGTGCTACCATAGCATAGTCCATTTTATGTACTTTTCCTCATAGCTCCCGATGGGATAATATTTTTCCTTGATGGCATCTCGAAAAGAACTCCAAGTGGATGTGGCCGAGAAAAAATAGGGTTCCCTCTCTTCCTTTTTCTCATAGTAGGTTTCCCACCAGTTCTTGACATGGGGGCCAGCTTTGAGGAGTGAAAAAGTAATATTTTACCGATTGGAAAAATCATGAATCGATAAATATCGTTCTAATATATTTATCAATCTATCTATGATGTCTACATCTATTTGGTCCTCAAATATGGGAATGTAAAAGTTTACTTATACCTTAAAAGGAGTGGTGCCTCCAGAGTGGCTGCTGGATGAAGATGCATTGTCAGTGGGTAGTCGTTGAAGGCTCTAGGAAATTTATCCTTTCTTTCTAAAGGGCCTCCTCGAGCAATATTTTTATAGGATCTCCAGTGCCCTCATATTTATTTTCTTCTGTCATGTGACATCATCATGCTTTGCGAGGCTGATCTTGCAAAGGTTGAACCACATCGAGCCCTAACTCCTTATACCCCAACCTCGTTGGGGAAATGTAAAGAAAGATCTAGAAAGAGAAGACCCACTCTGATACCTTTGATCTAGACTTATGAAGGAGTGCAATAAAATACATAAATAAACATAAACGTAGAGATGCTGTAGGAATAACACTTCATTTCATTAATATCAGATACTGAAAAATGCTTACAAACAGAATGGAAAATAAACTAGCTCAGGCAATGATAGATTATCTCTGAGAAGAGATGTAGCAGCTACATGCCTATTAATTACATTAAAATTAGGCTGAAGGGCCTTTTTATTACTAAACAATGTGAGAAAACCCTAAACAACCAAAACCCTAACCTTAGGAGATGAAACACCAAGAGTTTGTGGGCCGAGTTAGGGTTAGTTGGGAAACCAACTTCTTGGGGTCATAACTTGGTCATATTATCTTTATTTGGCGTGTACAATATATCATGATAAATATCTCTCCGAGTACTATAGGATTTTCCGCAGGCCTAGTGCAGAGCTCAAAAAAACTCTATTTATGGGGTCAAAACTACTCCAGAATTTCAGGACCTGAAAAACTGCTAAAAATGGTAAATTTTTCTATAAACAAGGAAACTGATGAAACTAACTGGATGTCTAGGTGGAATAGCTGGGTGGCCACCAATATCCACCTGGATCAAAGGAGTACCTCATTTACATCAATGATGATCATGGTCATGACATATTGGTTGTGCAACTTTGCTTTGACCTAATGTATGAGTCATTCCAAAAAAATGACATATCATTCAGAAAGTGTTGGATATGGTCACATTATTGTGGAGAGAAGTTCCAGTCAGCACACAGTTTTTATTGGTTGAGTCGGCTACACAAGAAGACAAAAATTGAGCATTCTTGGAGCTATTTTGAAATAAGACATGGAAAGGATGAGCATGATGGTGTAGATGCTCATGTGAAGCGAGCACTTAGGAGCTACCAAATGATTCATGATGTAGATCGACTCAAATCATCACCAGAGGTGGTCAACTGGTACAAATCCCATTTAGGACATGAAGGTTACAAATATTTTAGGCTTGCGCATAGATTCTTATGGAATGTTGAAGTTGGAAATATGAATAGGTCCATTCCTTGGTATTGTAATATTATAGAAGGAACGAGAGAAATACACTCTTGCAAATAAAATACATGGGGGAAATATTTTCCATCGACACAAGAAAACTCACATGTATTTGTGAGTTTTGCATTGGTGTTCATGGATGTAGACTTCATCACTGTGAAAAAAATAGGTATGTGAAAGGATGGAAATATGTCCATCTTAATCCAAAGGGATGTCATCCAATTCTAACGTGGAAAGATAATCATGATGAAAAGGCCATTGTTTCACTTGATCATGTTCGAGTATCTCATCTTGTAAGGGAAGGTATGTGGCTTGCTTATCATTAACGATTTCTTCTATCAATTGAAATCTTGAATGTATTTTAATAATACATATTTTATTTTTTGGTTGTAGGCGATGTTTTTTCTATCACATCCCCCTAAAGAAATGAAGAGAATGTGGCCTACAATTTGATGTGATGCACACATGTGAAAAAAAGGTTGGTGCAACAATATGAAGATGGACACTTCACATACCAAATTGGTTACATGGTTTTGATGGGCATTTTTTTTGAAAAGGTTAAAAAATAGGTTGATCACATCATTTATAGAGATTTTATGCTTGAATATATATCTTGCCAATACAATCATCTAGTCATAGTAGCTCAGATCAATCTCATAGAAATCAAAACATACAAAGGTAAACCAAGGAGATGGAAGATATAATAATTGGACTATAAACGTGCTATGGATACTTGCATTCGTATGAGCCATTTTCCAGATGAGCAGATGATGAAAATGACAAGTCCCGAAGCCGAGTCTATAATAGTTAAGTGTAATCTAATCTAGTATAAGAGATCAATGTATGAATTTTGTAATTTAGTAATGTGATATTTGAATACTCTAGTAATTTTGTAATTTTGAATAGAGAAATGTTTTCCTTTTGTCTAGGATGATTTCATAATGGTGTACATATGTTATATAAAATTCAGTTTCCTTGAGGTGCTTAATTTTCTAAAGTTTTCCAAATTTGAAGGAGGTTTTACTTTTAGGGGTAGGATCTTGATGTGAACCCCATAGATCTAAAATTTAGTTAAAATTTTGAATCAACAGGGATTTAGATTTATATTTAACTAGAAAAAATTATATTATTCTTTTTTAAATGTCATGTATAGTATTCATGTTGAGCATGGAATAAATCTTGTAGATATACTCATAATGGGTGCTTGAAAATCTATTTTAATATTTAACAACTAAGTTGATATAATATTATTTTACTTAAAATGGAAATTCAATTATCTAGGTTGTGAACAACAATAAAATATTTTTATGTTATTAATAAATGTCATGTGTGAGTTTGATATAAAGCATGAAAAATGTAAACACATGCTTCATATTGGATTGCAAAATGTACAACACAGTAAAAATATAAATATAAATGAAACATAAGACTATTTCAAACATAAAAATGTTTTTCTTAATATACATATATTATTTTAAAAAAAATATAATTTTTTTTAATATACATATATTATTTTAAAAAATATATAACATATACATAATTGACATCAAAATATTTTACATAAGATATGCATTGAAACATTTTATCTACAAATTACATTTTCCATATTAAAATGGCTTTTTTAAATTCACCTTTCATATTAAAAAATATATATATTTTTCAAAAAAAACCCTGTCAACTAGAAAAATAAATATTAATTTAAAATAAAAACCTACAGACTTTACCTAATTCATCGTTTTCCACCCTGGGTCTGCTTTTAAAATTTCAATACATATATAACCTATGCTTATGGAATTTCTTCCCTATCATAGAGGCCTACAATAAACCCTGTGGAAGAGCATAACGTAAGAAACTTAAAATAAGAGAAAACACTATTAAAAAGCTAGCCTTAGAACCAGGCACATCTTCATAATTTAGACACATAAATCACTGCTGTTGTACTTCTTCTCACTTTTCTCTGTCGCTTCTTCGTCAATTTCAACCATTAATGAAGTGAGCTGCAGTCTTATAATGAACATTCATTTCTGCCATTTTGCAATGAATGCATCAAGTCAAGCTTGGAGAGAATTGCACGCCTTTTGTTCAGCCTCTTGATGCACGCCTTTTCTTCAGCCTCTTGATGCTACTTGAAGGCTAGCTGCGTGTTTTCCATGACCGCGAGAACTCTATCTAGAATTTCGTTGATGTCAAGGGTGCAGGGTCGCAAGGGAAAGAGCCCTCATTCTCCATGATAAGGCTGCCCGAGGAAGTCCATGAATGTGAATGCTGATTTTGTCAACTTCTTCAGTTTTGGGCCAAAATATAGTATGTATAATTCACCATCCTATCTCCATTGAATGCTTGGTTGGAATTTCCATGTCAATTTGATATTGCAATCGATGATAAAGAAAATTTCTATGGAGAAGATATGGAAATGACCCTAGGATGAGTTGAAATGAATGGCACCTTCTCAGCCACACAATAAAGCGAAATCCAACAGTAATGAGAGTATACACAAGATAGAGAAAAGAGCATTTAATATGCCATATGTAAATGCTATCACGACATTGATACTGGATGGGAGGCAATCGAGTCTTAATCCATCACACCTGTGACTTAAGTTCTACCATATATTTGCTCCTTATATTTACGAGGCTTCATCTTATTTAAATCGACATTATCACTATCTAATACTCACATTTTCATGGTGGGATTCATTATGGCAACGGGAAATTGACTGGTTTTGATTATTCAGCTCAATGATACCTTGATTCAATCTTGCTCCCTTGTTCGCTAAAGTGTCCATCAATAAGTTTAAGTTCATTTGCACAATGCACATGATAGAGTTGAACTTGTTCAAAATACTAGAGTTAGAGAATAATTTAGAGTACTATTGGAGAGTGATTGCAATTATGATTTTGTTTGGCTTATCATATTCAAAAGATTTCACCAAATTTCAAAATTCTCAAAATTTTATTTTCTATACCTAGATTTTTTTAAATCTAGAGGGAAAAAAATTATGCTTATCCGTTGCAACTCCCAAACCCCATACATATGTCTCAAATATTTCATTAAGGAAAAATATCACTCTTCTAGCTCTGCCACTCCTACATATTATTATTTTTTATTAAAGATCTATATTATTATTAATAGTTTTAAATGTCACATGTTAATTTTCTATTAAAAATAAAATGAATTGGACATCTTCCCCTTATTATTCTTATTAGTAGTATTTAATATTTTTTATTTTATTTTTGAACTTTCAATTACCTCTTTTCTTTGAATGTTGTCTATTTTATTGTAAATAACATCAAAATATTTCATTTTAACATTTTATTTGTATATATAGCTATATATGAAGTTGACATTAAGATAAATTATTTAACATAGATCTTCAAATAAATCTTGTGTGAATTTTTTTTGAAGAGTATACAGTTTAAACATCCTACTTACATTTTTTTTACTTGTAATTACTTTATCTCTTTTTATAGTTGATATGAAATTATATTTATCAGAGCATTTAAATATAATATTTTACTTATTACTAAGAGAGTAAGTGATCATAGTGACATTGAGATTATTGATGTTTTATAATGATTTTAATCAAAATTAACTAAACATGCATTTTTAATTAATTTTTTAATTATAGGTGATATTTTTTGTCTATTAAGGGGAAAAATTTTAAGAGGGACACATATCAACTCCATGTTAAACATGCCCTCATACCAGGTTGTAGAATGGGCCTATTTTTAAGGAGACATATAAAAACTAGCCTAAAAGAGAGGAAAATATTGAATATGTAACCTATTATATATGAAAAGAGAGATAGGCACATTATTCCTATTAGGTTCCTTAGTAATGCCCTTTCTAACTAGGAGTGGAAAAGTTCAACTAAGACATGAATTACAACCACCAATGAGAAACAATGAAGAAGGAATTAATTTCAAGTATCATGATTTATTATCTAATTTTATCCATGATCATTAATTTCATGTCATATACATTAGGTTCTACCACTTAATATAAATCAATGAACATATGTATCTCATGGGAAACAACGAAGAAGGAATTACTTTCAAGTATCAAGATTTATTATTAAATTTTATCCATGATCATTTATTACATGTCACATGCATTAGGTTCTACCACTTGATATAAAGCAATGGACATATGTATCTCATGTGTATCAGTCTCTTTATCAAATGAGCCAACTGAGCATGATATGAGATTCATATGGGGGGATTTTTGTGGATAATCCTAAATGTCATCATTTGGACCATTGCATGTGATGTCGACTATTAAAGAAAAATATACCCTAGTTACCGTACATGTGAGGGGGTAGTAGTCCTCATCTAATACCATAGGATCATTCTTCGACCCAATATTTTATATGCAAAATGTTAATACACAATTTCAATAGAAAATGGCACTAATTAGTATGATAAATCACTCTAAATTTGGATTTTTATATTTCGTTGATTTTGGGGTTTGTGTGTATGCATGAACATGTGTGCATACACATGCTTTAGCTTCATGTAGTGTTCATGTTAAAGGCTATGTTAGTTTCAATTTGATTGGTTTTTCTTTCTCTTTATAGAAAATTGTGTGCATGGATGTTATTGTATGTGTCATGATCCAGTGGATCAATTTTATGCTCAAAATTCAAAGTTATCATAATGGAATGAAACTAATATGATTGCATAGATCTCATATTTTTGAATCCGGTGCAACTCGTTTCGTAAAAATTTGACATCATATGCTCCTGAAATCATCTTCTGTTCATTTTTGGAAACAATTAAAAATATGTTTTGATTGGACCCTAACATGGTAGGGTGATGGACTCCTTTGAACAATGCTTCGTCGAAACTTGGCATCATTGAATTTCTTGAGGCATGTTGTAATTTAATTGGTTTGATGTGGACCAACCAAGAAGTGTCACTTGGGTCAACCACATGGTGGCCTCCTGGTGGCCAATTAAGTTTTTTGGTAAGGGTCAAGCGCACCCCATAGGAGTCGAACATAGGACCGGTTAACAACAAACCACATGCCTCACCATTCCATTTTCGCTTGGTTGTTGACATTCATATGTCAAAATACATATTTAAATTATTTTAATGTGCCATTTAGGGGGCGGGTTAGGGCTAACTGCAGCCCTAGTCATTACGTTCATGAGAAATATGGGGAGGGACCAGAGGTTAGGGCTTAGCCACAACCCCCCATATATAATTAAAATATTTCGTCCATAGGCGATATTGGAAAAATTAATGAACCCACAAATCGTGTCGTCACTTAGCTAGAAAGCCGCTTTGTTAGCAATTTTTGGGGCATATTTGTAGGACGGTTTGCAGACAGGTCAGAATTGTAGGATGAATAGCTGAGAAACTTGTGGAGATCATAACTTCTTCAGGTTTTGGCCTTTTTGGGATCAAAAAGAGGCCAGACAGGGCTTTTTGACAGTGTTGAATCCATTGAAGCTAATAGTACAACCATTTGATCACTTTAACTTGATGTAAACCCCATTTTTTTAAGAATAATGAAACAAGCCTAACCATTGGAAGTTGGACCAGGAGATGTAGACCAGGAGGGATGAACTCCATCATTTGTTGTGTTTTTTTTACTATTATGATGATGTTGTCTTATGTTTTTTGCAAAAACTAGGTTTTAATTTCATGTTTATGTGTTTATTAATTTGACATAAGAGGCTTAAAAACCCTAATCTATCACTTGAAAATTTTATATAATCTTCAAAAAATTTCACATACAGTTTAGTTTGGTATCAGAGCTTAGCTTTCCTTTGTTGTTGTGAGGGTTTGATTATTTACAAGTGTATGTGATGCTTACAAGGTTGAAGCTCAAGAGAGAAGAAGGAAATTTTTTGGTTGCAAGTCCTCAGTTAGGTCAAGCATAAGGAGAGAAAGTTTTCCACAATCTCCACCACAAATTCTACCTAAAGTTGTAGATGAAGATTCAGTAGTCATGGAACATGAGGTATAGTGTAAAAATATGTTAGAATATGAGAAATATCTCAGAAAATAATTCTTTGAGAATACACAAATGATGAAAGTTATCTATGAATATAGAAACACAAGGTTGCAAGGTGAGAGCTCGAAACCTCTGGGAGGATATGGAGGATATGGGGGCAAGCCTCTGAAATTTAATGGTGACAAACCACCATTGACACCACCATTATTTTCACCTCTATACTCACCACTATGTTCATCATCATGTTCTTCTACAAAAAGCCCTTCACAAACACCTCCACATTCTCCAAAGGGACATGGAAAAATTCCATTGTTGAAACTTGACATAAAATTTTAATTGACTATGTATAATGGAGAGGTAAATGCTGAGATATTAGATAATTGGGTTCACCAGCTTGAAGTGTATTGCAGGATATAAAGAATCAAGGAGGATCACACCAATATTCAACTTGCTTCTTTAAGGTTGGAAGGTGCAACTCTTATTTGGTGGGAATCCAAAACTCAAGAGGACATGAATATACATAGTAAGGTATTAACCTCTTGGAATGATTTTGTTGTTGCATTGATAAGACAATTCTATCCATTAGCATACATGCAAAATTCTATAATGGACTGGGACAACTTTAGGGAATTAAAGGGTCAAAGTGTGTAAAGCTATACTCAAGAATTTAGAATAAGAGCACTAATATTGGGTGGAGATTTATCATCTCAAGATACTTTGCTGAAAGACTTTGGAGGTTTTCATAGCTATTTGAGACATGGCATAATCATGTGTAACCCTACAATTTTAGAAGAGGTTTGTGTACATGCTACACAACTAGAAGCAAGAGGGGAAAATGTTCCACAACAGGGCAACAAAAATCCATTTAAAACTGGAGACAAAGGAAAGGGTAAGTTCAAAGGAAAAGGGAAGAGGAATTCTTCCATCAATAAAGAGGGATAAAAATTAACATGAAATGATTGTGAAAAATACGGTCACGATGAAGAACATTGTTGGAAACTCCATCCTGAGATGAGACCCAAAAATGTTAACAACAAAGGAAAGAAAAAGGCTGCTACAACTACACAACATAATTTAGGATCCGATTCAGGAGATGAAACAAAGGTCATAATGATGGGTTTGAAAGGCAAGGACATAGAAAGCACTAGATCTTCAAATTGTCTCAATGATACTCAATAGGAGAAAAAAAGAATTGAACTTTTACATATTCTATTTATTTCAAAGAATACCAAAAATGATACACTCTTTAATAATGGTTCAAAAGAAAATCTTATTTCTGAATACTTAGTCAAGAAGTTGAATTTAGAAACCATTCCTCATCAAATACCTTATCCTTTATTTTGGATATGTAAGAATGCAAATATGTAGGTGACAAGGAAATGCATACTTAGATTTCCAATTACTACAAAACTTCTTGATAAAGTTGAACTTGATGTAGTTCCACTTGATATTTCTAGTATTGTTTTGGGAAGCCCATATCTTTATGGTAGGAAATCTATTTTTGATTGCCATGAAAACAAATATCACTTGTTCAAAGATGTTATTCAGTACATTTTTGGAGCAAATCGACATAAACTAAACCTTTCGCTTGTGAATGTCATACACATGAAGAGACTTATTAACTCTAGCAAGAGTTTTGTGCTTCTAATGGTCAGACAAAGTAATGACGTTGATAATGAATCCTTTCAAGGTAGTGATTCAAAGTTGAAATATGATTTTGTTGAGGTTGTTAATCAATATGATGAGATGTTTCAAGAACCTAAGGGATTGCCTCCCAAAAGAGGAATCCGACATGAAATCCAATAGCAACAAGATTTTCATGTTCCTAACATTATAATGCACATGATGTTAGTAATGGAAAATGCATAAATTAAAAAATAAATCCAAGAATTTCTTGACAAAGGAATAATCTGACCAACTACTTTTGCATGTGGTTCAACAATTGTTTTGGTGCCAAAGAAATATGGAACATGGTGCATGTGTGTGGACTTTCGTGCATTGAACAAGATTATGATAAAGAACTATTACCCACTTCCTAGAAATGATGATTTACTTGATCAATTGAAAGATGATGTGTATTTTCCTAAGTTAGACTTGAGGAGTGGCTATCATCAAATCATAATCGTTGAAAGAGACATATGGAAGAGAACATTAAAAACAAAGTAAAGTTTCTTTGAATGGTTGGTTTGTTTCATATTTTTTTAACTGAAAATAATATTTTTGGCTCCAAAACCTTCTTGTGGGGAGGAATGATCTGGTGGATCAATTTTATGCTCAAAATTCAAATCTCTCAGAATGGAAAAAAACCAGTGTTTGTGTGTATATCACGTCATTCTGAATCCATTGTAAATCATTTTGTGATAAACCAACATTGTCTGCTCCTGTAATCACATTCTGTTCATTGTTTGAAACAGCTAAAAAAAATTATTTGGGATGTACAAGGCTGCCCAGTTAGAATTATGTACTACTGACTCGACCCTGACATGGCAGGGTGACTGGGATCCTTTAGTCAATTCTTTCTCAACACTTGGCATCACTGGATTGGTTGAGGCGTGGTGTAATTTAATTGGTTTTAGTTGGACCAACCAAGGAGTGTCATGTGGGCTAAATAGAGGCCACCACGTGATGGCCTCCTAGTGGCCATATAATTTTTTTGGTCAGGGTCAACTACAACCCACAGGAGTCAAACATGGGGCTAGTTAAGAATAAACCACATGCCTTACCATTCCACCGTTGCTTGGTTCTTAACATTCGTACATCAAAAACCATGTCATAAATTGTTGTAATGTGACATTTGGGGGGCGGGTCGGGGATAGCTCCAGCACTGGTCACCGCGCCCATGAGAATACGGGGTGGGACCAAGGTTTAGGCCTTAGTCCCGAAACCCCATATATAATTAAAATATTATGACCATAGGAAATATTGGACAAATTAATGAACCCAAAAATTGCACTAGTGGTTAGCCAAAAATTTGCTTCGTTGGTGATTTTTGGGGTGGATTTGTAGGACGGTTTGTATACATGTCGAAATTGTAGGATGAATGTTAGGTCCCTATATTAATAGTATAGTCCCTTATTATTGTTAGTGTAACCCACTTATTGTTATTATTGTACCCTTGTAACCCCCATTTTGTTATTATTGTGCCCTTAAATTATTATTGTTAAGTCGGCTAGGATTACATTGTGGCCCACTAGGATTACATTATGGCCCCATGGACTCCTATATATAGAAAGGAGGTTTTGTAAATTGAATCATCCTAGAATTGTTCATTTATGCAATGTATTGGAGGTTTCCCCCTCGAAGTGGCTTATTTCTAAGGCATTGATATCTTTTTTCTTCTATTTTTGGAGCTGGTTACAAAACATTTGGTATTAGAGGGTTTGGATTTTAGGGTTTTGCTGCTCCAAACAGGTCATCGTGGTATTTTCCCTATAACTTTTTTTCTACGAAGTTTCAGAAGCTGAAATTTTTAGGGTACGAAGCTGAAATCCTAAGGAAAGTTTTATAAAGATTTCAGAGCTTGGTTTGCAATATTTTTGGAGATATCATATGTGGAAGTTAGGTCTTTTTTCAAGCTCCTAAACAGGTCATCGTGGAATTTTCGCTATAAATTTGTTTCTACGAAGGTTCAGAATCTGAAATTAATATTATGCGAAGCTGAAATACTGAGGAAATGTTTCAAAAAATTTCAGAGCTTGGTTTGCAATTTTTTTGGAGATATGATCTGTGGAAGGTAGTGCTTTTTCAGGCTCCTGAATTTCATCTCAAAGAGGTGATCGTGGGAAAATATCAATAACTCTCTCTCTGGACAGTGGATTTGAGTGCCATAAAAAGTGGTTGCAAGTAGACGGACTGTAGTTTCTTGGCTATCAATTTCAGAGACAAAGGACGAAACAGTGACACGTGGCAAGTCCTACAAGTTTTCTCTACTGAACCAGTCCAGAATTAGGTCATTGTGGGAGATTGGACACAACTTTGCCTTGGGGAATCCAAATTAGATCAGACCTATGGCATTTGAAAGAAGCTTCAGAGGGCTACTACAGGGCTAAATTTCAGATATTGAATATTTTCAATTACAGAGACAATTCAATCTCAATATCAAGCTCCTCAAAGCAAGTAAAAGGTGTGTATTTTTGTTTTTGAATTGCATAAGTCTTGTTTGAAGAATCAATTTGAATTGATTCCAAGGGAATATTGTAGAGTAGGTATCAATATTGGATTCTAAAATGGCACCTAAAAAAAATTCAACACCCATTAAGCCTTCAGAAGGCTCTACCATGACTCATGAAGATGAAGAATTGCAACATGATCTATCAAAATTACAAGAGCAAGTGCAACAAATTTCACTCTCGCAAAGAGCAACAAAAAATGAAATGGAAGTATTGAAGAAAGGCATGGAAGTGAAGATGGATAGTTTGAAGAAAGGCATGGAAGCTAAGACGGATGGTGTGGAAGTGAAGATGGATAGTTTGAAGAAAGGCATGGAAGCTAAGACGGATGGCGTGGAAGCTAAGATGGATGGCATGGAAGCTAAGATTGATGATCTAAAATCAAACATCGAAGATTTGACAAAGTTGATACAAGAAATGTTTCCTAATGGTGAAAATATAGTAGAAGAACCTCATGATGAGAACAAAATAAATGTTAATTGTGATTTCATAAACTCTAATGTTGGCGGGAAGAACCACCATATTCCAAAAATGGATATGAGGAAGTTTGATGGAAAGGATTCTGTAACATGGATACTACAGATGGAGCAATATTTTGATCTCCATAATGTGCAAAACACACAAAAGGTACGCATTGCAACTTTACATTTAGAGCAAAATACATTTGTATGGTATCGATGGCTTTGCTCCCGTAAAAAAATTGTCACTTGGTCAATTTTTACGGAGGAAATGATAGCACATTATGAGGATACAAAGAGCAACACCTTCTTTAGCCAATTGATAAATCTCAAAGAAAAGGGTTTAGTGGGGCAGCACATTGAGGACTTCCAAAAATTGAATATAAGGGTAACTGATATTCCAGAGGAACACAGGATTGATCTCTTCATAGGCACTTTAAAGGATAAAATTCAACATGAAGTTCGCGTTCTGGAACCTGATTCATTGGAGAAGGCATTCAGGTTGGCAAGAAAAGTTGAATGTAAAATTATGGCAACAAGGAAGCCTACCACTCAATTCTATAAAGAAGGAAATGTTGCTACGCCTAGATTTCCACAACCTACAAGGTTGACACCACAAAAATTGGAAGAAAAAAGAGCAAAAGGGCTTTGCTACAGTTGTGATAGAAAATACACTAAAGGTCATAAGTGTGCTATGAAGAAATTATTTTACATAGATTGTGAAGAGGAAGAAGAAAATGAACAAGAAGAGGATATACACCAGGAACCAACCCTAGAAGAGGAAGAAATGAATCCGACCATATCGTGTAATGCAATGGCAGGAATTACCACTCCTCAAACTCTCAAGATAGAAGGACAAATCAAGAAGAAAAAGGTAATAGTGTTGATTGATTCAGGTAGCACCCATAATTTTATTCATTGTAAGGCAGCCAAGGAATTAAATTGTTTCCTATACCCAGCACCAGAATGTCAAGTGATGGTTGCAAATGGAGGAACTATAAATTGCTCTGGAAAATGCCATAATATCAAGCTAACCATGGGGGAATATGTATTGACTAGTCCAATGTTTTCCATTCCTATGGGAGGTGCTGATGTTGTACTAGGAGTACAATGGTTACAATCTTTGGGGACGGTAGCTTTTAATTTTCAAGAACTTTTCTTGAAATTTTTTTCAGAAGGAAAGGAAGTCGAATTACGGGGTATTGAAGGGAAGCCAGGAAGGATAATAAGCTCTAATGTCATGACAAAGCTTCTAAATAAAGAACAACGAGGTGTAATTGCACAATTATGCTCACTAGAAGTTCTGACATCAAAATCATCTATTTCTGCAGATCTCCAACAAGTCTTGGACAATCATTCCAAGGTGTTTGAAACTCCCAAAGGACTCCCACCTATTCGTGATCATGATCATGCTATTCATTTGATTCAAGGAAGTGTTCCTCCAAACATCAGGCCTTATAGATATCCTTACGTCCAAAAGAGCGAAATTGAACGTATGATTGCAGAAATGTTAGAGGCGGGTATAATTCAACCTAGTCAAAGTTCTTCTCTGCTCCTGTAGTATTGGTACACAAGAAGGATGGATCATGGCGAATGTGTCCGGATTATAGGGAGCTCAATAAGCTCACCATTAAAGATAAATTTCCCATTCCTGTGATTGATGAATTATTGGATGAATTGCATGGAGCAATTTATTTTACCAAGTTGGATCTTCGTTCAAGATATCATCAAATTAGAATGAAGAATGAAGATATTCCAAAAACAACATTTCGAACTCATGAGGGTCATTATGAATTTTTGGTCATGCCTTTTGGCCTTACCAATGCACCTTCTACATTTCAAGGGTTGATGGATTCCATTTTCAAACCCTTCCTTCGAAAATTTGTGCTAGTATGTTTTGATGATATACTAATCTATAACAGGTCTTGGAAGGATCATGTTGAACATGTTGACAGGGTGCTCAAACTATTGCAGGAGAAACAATTATATGAAAAAACATCCAAATGTTTCTTTGGAGTACAAGAGGTGGAATATCTGGGTCATATTGTATCTCACGAGGGTGTTAAGGTAGACCCTAACAAAATTAAAGCCATTAGGGAATGGAAAGTCCCCACAACCATAAAGTAGTTGCGAGGATTTCTCGGGTTAACAGGGTATTATCGCAAGTTTGTTAAGAATTATGGGAGAATAGCAGCACCTCTAACAACATTATTGAAGAAAGATGCATTTTCATGGACTCCTGAAGCAACTAAGGCCTTTCAACATCTTAAAGAGGCAATGTGCCTAGCATTGGTCTTAGCTACGCCAGACTTCACAAAAACCTTTATTGTGGAATGTGATGCCTCAGGAAATGGAATTGGTGCAGTTTTAATGCAGGAAGGAAGACCCATTGCTTTTGAAAGTCGCCCAATCAAAGGAAAGTATTTACAGAAACCTATTTATGAGAAGGAAATGTTAGCAATACTGCATGCACTAAAGAAATGGAGAACTTACCTAATGGGAAGACACTTCAAGGTAAGAACTGATCATGATAGTCTTAAACACTTTTTGGAACAAAGACTATCTTCAGAAGAGCAGCAAAAATGGGTCACAAAGATGTTGGGTTATGACTTTTAAATAATCTACAAAAAAGGAAAGCTTAATGTTGTTGCAGATGCACTCTCAAGAAAGAATGAAGAGGTGGAAGCATTGCTTTGTGCCATTTCTATTATCCAACCAGATTGGATAATCGAAGCAAGAGATGAACGGAAGAATGACAAAGATGTATGGAAACATTCAAAAGTTGCAGCAAGATCCTAGTACATATGATACATTTAGTTGGAAAAATGATTCCTTATGGTACAAAGATCGCTTATATCTTTGTAAGAATTCCCAACTAAAACAAAAGATTCTTCTGGAATTGCACACTTCTCCTTTAGGAGGACACTCAGGATTTTTAAAAACTTACCACACGGTGAAGAAAGAATTTTTTTGGGATGGCCTTAAATCTGATATTCAAAAGTTTGTGGCGGAATGTTTGGTTTTCCAGCAGAATAAAGTGGAGACAATTAAGACCCCGGGACTTCTACAACCTTTATCCATTCCAAGTCAACGTTGGGAGGAGATTTCAATGGATTTTATCACAGGTTTACCAAAGTCCAAAGGCAAGAATGTCATCATGGTGGTAGTTGATAGACTTACCAAGTATGCACACTTTTGTGCATTATCTCATCCATTTAAAGCAAGTACAGTTGCTACTACATTTATGGACAGAATTCAAAAGCTTCATGGAAGCCCAAGGGTTATTGTGAGCGACAGAGATCCCATTTTTACTGGAAATTTTTGGACGGAGTTATTTTCTTGTTTGGGTACTCAATTAGCTCATAGCTCATCTTATCATCCTCAATCTGATGGTCAAACTGAGATAGTAAATAAATGTTTGGAAGGATATCTTCGTTGTTTTGTATCTGATAAACAAACACAATGGGTCATGTGGTTACCTCTTGCTGAATGGTGGTATAACACTTCCTTCCATACTGCAGCAAAAATGACCCCATTTATGGCACTTTATGGATATCATCCACCATTCATCACATCATCTTTAAGGGAAAATTCGAAGGTTCAAGCAGTGGAAGATCACATCGAGCATCAGCAAGAAGTTCTCCAACTCTTAAAGGATAACCTGAACTTGGCACAAAATCGAATGAAACAACAGGCAGATCAACATCGCAGCGAGAGAAGTTTTGATGTAGGAGATTGGGTATTTTTACGGCTACAACCATATAAACAAATGTCCCTCAAGCAAGCTAAGAGGGATAATAAATTATCGCCAAAGTACTATGGTCCTTACAAGGTGTTGCAAAAGATTGGTACTATGGCATACAAATTGGAGCTTCCTGCTTCTTCGCGAGTACATCCAGTTTTCCATGTATCATGCTTAAAGAAGGTTATAGGAGAAAATCTTCCAGTTCAAACAATATTGCCAGAACTTGATGAGGAAGGAAAAATCATATTGGAACCAGAAGCGGTCATGGAAACAAGAACTCGACAACTACGGAATCGATCAATTTCGGAGTATCTCATCAAGTGGAAGAACTTACCCACTGAAGATTCTACATGGGAGGATGAGAATTTTATACAAAAGCACCCAGAGCTACTCAAGCGTTGAGGACAACACTTTTTTTGAAGGAGAGGGGCATGTTAGGTCCCTATATTACTAGTATAGTCCTTTATTATTGTTAGTGTAACCCCCTTATTGTTATTATTGTACCCTTGTAACCCCCATTTTGTTATTATTGTGCCCTTAAATTATTATTGTTAGGTCGGCTAGGATTACATTGTAGCCCACTAGGATTACATTATGGCCCCATGGACTCCTATATATAGAAAGGAGGTTTTGTAAATTGAATCATCCAAGAATTGTTCTTTTATGTAATGTATTGTAGCTTTCCCCCTCGAAGTGGATTATTTCTAAGGCGTTTATATCTTTTTTCTTCTATTTTTGGAGCTGGTTACACAACAACGAATAGCTGAGAAACTTGTGGAGATCATAACTTCTTCAGTTTTTAGTCTTTTTGGGAGTAGAAAGAGGCTAGACATAGGTTTTCGACAGTGTTGAAGCCACTGAAGCTATCAGTACAGCCATTTGAGCATTGAAACTTGATGTAAACACCATTTTTTGAGCATAATGAAAGAGGTGGAACCATTGGAAGCTGGAGGAGAAGATGTAGACCAGGAAAGGTGAACTCCTTCATTATTTGTTCTGTTTTGTTTACTTTTATGGTGATGTTGTCTTATGTTTTAAGAAAAAATTGAGTTTTAATTTCATGTTTCTATGTTTATGAATTTTACATAAGAGGCTTAAAGACCCTAATCAATCACTTGCAAAATTTACATAATCTTCAAGAAATTTCACATATAGATCACCTCAACATTATGTCTTCAGTGAATTTTTGAAGTGAACTACAATTATTATGGAAAATCTGTCTCCTGCAAACATAATAGTTGATTGGTTATGGGGTGAACATTCTATATAGAATGTGTTGTGTTTTGTGAGTACATGTGAATAATTGTCAAATACATATCTTTTATGACATCTTATAACACCTTTACAACTATTAAATAGTTAACATTGTTAATTTTATTATTGTGTCGAGAGGTGTATTCTACAGTCTAGTATGAGAGGGATGCGTGATTTTCTTTGTACGCAAATTAGAGTTGACACATATCCCTTTTAAAAAAGGAATAAAATATAATTTAAATAAAAAAAATGTCTGATATAATAATAATAATAGAAATGAATATACATATTTAGTTAGTTTTAATTGAATGCGTTATAAAACATAGATAATAAAAAAAAAAAATTAATCAATTAAATTCGTTATAGTGCAATTTTTTAAATATAAATGTAGAATATATATATAATATAAATGTTAGTTATAAATTAACGGTAATTCAGATAATAATGATTCATATTGGTATTCCAAAACATATAATTTTTTTTGATAGCTTGGAGGGACTACATTGTCATCACCCTCTACCAAAGACTCGTTGACATTCCAAAACATATAACTAATAAACTACAAAAAAATAATAAATTTAATTAATAGAAATATAATTAAAAATAAAAATAAAAATTAAATACAAAAGTGTGACACGTGTATAATATAAATATTAACTATAAAATAAGATAAAAATATATTGAAATAAAGGGTAGTCTAAATAATAGACAAAAATAAATTTTTGATAGGAATTTGGTAATATGTTTTAGTAAAAGTGATTTCTTATTATTTAAAATTCACTTTTGAATGTATAAATGGATTTGTCACCCTGAAAACCTCGACCATTGCAAATTAAATAACTTAAATGTACAAGTTTTAAAAACATATAATAGATTTTGGACAAAATTGACAATTAAAAAGTGTTTGGAAAAGATCATTTTGTCTATTACTTAAACTACACATTGAAATACTGATTCACATTATCATATTTGATTTTAATTAATAAATATATGGTAATTAAATTTTACCTTAGCTATCTATTTATTTATCTATATATCACCATTGTTATTCATATTACATTGAAAATTTAAATTAAAAAAATATAAAACATGTGGAAGAAAAATGGCCCGTATATATGTAATTATTTAAATTAAAGATATGTTAAATTTATATAAATATAAATAATAACATTAATAATCAACAAAATTCCATATAACTATGGATATTTCAAGTGTCTAGAGGAATAAAATTTCTAAAGCTGTAAATTTTTCCTCAAAATTTTCACTCAAAAATATGTTTTCATCTTGAGAGAGATTTTGATCTGGTGATAAAAAAAGCTAAAAAACGAAAGTTGTTGGAATGGTGTGGAACCTGAATGACTTCATCTATCTCGTCGTTCTGAATCCATTGTAACTCTTTTTACATAAAACCAACATTTTACGCTCCCAAAAACAAATTATGTCCACTTTGTCAAAATATATATATATATATATATATATATATATATATAAAGAGAAAGAAAAAAAAAAGAAAAAGGAAAAAAAAAAAGATGAAAAAAAAAATTTGTAGGACAACCTAGTCAGCAGTTCATACAGCTGACTGGGCATGCCTACCTTGAAAGGTGTCTATGCATATGAGTGTTTTCCTTTAGTGAATGATATCATGCTAAGTGGCACTATCTAGTTGGTTTAAACTGGCGAATTGTGATTGGTTATTTGGACGCTAATCAAATGCTGTCATGTGGCCCAGCCAGGGGCCACCACGTGGCAGCCTTAGGGCCACCAAAATTGTGGTTATAGTCTGCGTGAAGTTAGCAGGGATCGAACTCGCGACCTCCAAGTATCCAACATCAGCCATAACGAATACGTCATCGCTTTGTTCCTTACTATATTATGGTTTCCACATAGTTTTATTTTAATATGGTTTTGCGTTTGGGGGTGGGGGCTAGGGTCTAGCCCCAGCCTTGGTCATCTCCTGGGGGCAGGACCATGGACGGGAGGCTAGCCCCGTTCTCCCCCCCCCTCCCCCCCCACTAACCATTAAGGGTAACATTAAAATTCCGATGGTGCCATATGTCCACCATGTCGATGGTTAGCCAAACCGTGTGACGTTTTTTTCGTGTTTGGGGGTCGGGGGCGGGGTCTAACCCCAGCCCTGGTCACCGCCTGGGAGTGTGACCATGGGTGAGATCCTCCACCCACTGACCACTAACCATAACATTAAAACTCCGGCATTGCCATATTTCCACCATGTCGACAATTAGCCAAATCATGCTCTGCCTTTTTATACTAAAAACAAATTACTAACCATGTGCATTATGGTTTGGAATTTGACATTAAGGCATTTCGAGGAAAAATTAACGCGTTGACAATTTCACCCAGAAATTAGGAAACTTTTCACTCATTTAGCAGATTTGGGGGCTAAGTTGTAGGATGGTGCCAAATTTGGAGAAAATTGTGGAGCGATTAGTGTCAAAACTTGGAAAATCCATAACTTACTCAATTTTTTTACGAAATTTGATGCAGAAAGAGGCGAAATAGGAATTTTTGGACATTGTAGAACCATTGGAATATGTTTAAGAGCTATTTGGGCATTGCAAGAATATGTAATTAAAATTTTAAGCATAATAGAATAGGGTCAAGCCATTGGAAGCTGGACGAACAATACGTAGCCCAAGCGGCGTGAACTCCTGCATCATGTGTTATTGTGTTACTGCTTATGGTGATGTTCATGTATGTTAGATTTTGTTGTTCAGTGTTTTGTTTATGTTAATTTAGTCAAGAAATTGTCATAAAAAAAACAAAAACTCATAATTAATTTGCAATTTTCCTCGTAATCCTCAAGCAAATTGTTTATATTTTGAATTGAAATTTAGCACAACAAACACTACTTTTCTCATTCAAGTCATATTTGAACTCTCATGAAACTTTGTATATCCATAAATTTATGATAGTAATAATAAAATTACATTATCATTAAAGTAATATTATCGTTCTCCTTAAAACATGTTAACCAATTCTAAACACACCAAGAACAAATTTGACTTAAAAGTTGTGAGTGAGGTTTTACTAACTAAACATACTCTTTGAACAATTAAATTCTCATTAAAAAAACAATTGAGCACGTAACTTAAATTTAATATTTAAAATAGACAAACCTAACTATATTCCTCTTAGTTTAAATTGTAATAATGTATGTTTGAAATAGCTAATATTTAAAATAGACAACCCTATATATATTCCTCTTAGATTAAACTATAATGGTGTATGCTCTTTAGGTTAAAATCGTTTTTCGCCTTAAATATGATTTTGAAAAAGAAAAAGAAATAACTAACTTATCCAACTTATCTTAGTTAATATAAAGAACAAGAAGTAAATGTAGAAGTACAACACACCACCCCAAATTATTTAATATATATATATAAACTTTTCATGTTAAAAAAAAAATTGTAAAACTGACCAAACAAGCATTCACTGTACAATCACTTTTAATGTATTTGTTACATAGTTATATAAATTGGAAACATTTTTTTTTTCTATGTGAAAGGGTTTCTTCCTAAACGTTGGAAGCATAAAGCTTCGAAGGCAAATACATTGGAATATTTTGAAATAGTGGGGATAAACTTTGCAGACATATTGCGAATTGAATTTATTTTGTACTGAAGTATTGGTGTTTTCGGTTTTGGCAACTTACTGAAGTTGTAATTTTAAATTTTAAATTATATTTAGCATGGTATAAATTCGACTGCCATTAAAATTTTAATTTTTAATTTTAATTATACTTAGCATGGTATAAATTGGATGGGCATTCTTACTTTAAATTTTCAAGTATATTTAGTATGATATAAATTTGATGAGCATTAAAATTATGATTTTAATTTTCAATTATATTTAGTATGATATAATTTTGATAGGAATTCTTGCTCTTCAACCAGTTTTGTTTTTGAATTTTTTTTTAAATCGCCTTTCACATGAATTTTGATTTTTATTTTTACACATTATTTAAATATCATGTATTACATGCTTTTTGTTTTTGTTTTGGTCATAAGTATAAAATTAGTTTTTTTGGTAGTATAAGTATTGTGTTTTGTCTTAGGTATTGTTCAAGGGTGAAAGAAGTATATTTTCAATCGGAAGCTCAAAAATAAGAATGTTAGGGTTTTGATAATGGTATTGTTCTAGGGTTTTGTTAAGTCTAAACAGTGAAGACAAGGCTGCATCATTGGCTTTGGGCATGAAGGATGGCTGCAACGTCTGGGGGGGGGGAGAGATCCCCTCCTATAGAAATGTGACGATAGGAGAAAGTAGCGGACATAATAGATCTGTGGGTGCAGGACCAGTTCTAGGGACACAATGGGAGGCACAACAAAGGGGTTAGTGTTTGCCTAAATCTTCAAAAAAACCTTGTTTTATAATTCCTCCAAATAAATTAGATCATTATAGAGGTTATATGAGAGATCATGATCTTATTTGTAAATCTATAGGAATTTGGCCCACTGAAAATGATTTAGTTAAATGGATTCACATTAAGTGGCAGCCAAAGGGGCACTTAGATATTAAATTTGGTGCAAGAGGTTTTTTTACAATTATTTTTACAAATTTATTGGATAAGGAAAGGGTTTTTGAAGGGGGGCCTTATTTTTATCAAAGTGCGGGCCTGTTCCTATGGCATTGGGAAGAATGTTATAACCCTGATAAGGAGTAGTTCCTTTTAGCCCTGGTGTGGGTTTGAATATTTTCATTACCCATGGATTTATGGGATCTCAGAAATCTTGGAAGGCATAGGGAACTCGCTGGGTAGGTTTGTGAAGATTGCAGAAACTACCAGAAGAGGAAGATATACTTCCTTTTTAAGGATTTGTGTTTATATGAATATATCTGAACCTCTTCCTGAATCAATTGAATTAGAATATGTAGGGGAAATCTTGCAGCAATTATTATATTATGAACATATCCCATTCTGGTGCAGAAGATGTCATGAATGTGGTCAACTATATAAAACGTGTCCCCTTAATGATACGGATCAGGCTTTAAAGAAGATAGTAGCAGAGACAAAAGAAAATAAGGAAGAAGGGTTTTAGACGGTTACTAATAAAAAAAAAATGCGACCTCAAAGTAATCCACAAATGCAGGAAAATACTTTCCGACAAAATAAAAACCAGTATGAAATATTACAAGAACAAGTACAAGAGGAAAAATAAATGGATGTTACGAACAAGGAGATACATCCTATTATGCCTACAAATGCAGTAACTGCTAAGAGGAAATCTTCCTTAGAAAGTTCAGAATAGGGGGAACAGCAAGATAATAGAGAGCAAGTAGGGATGGAAATAGATATGATGAAGGATGACCTTAGTAAAGAGGAATTTCTCATGAAAGAATTATTGCAAGAATGGAAAAATCTAAATGATAAGTTTATTCCTGAAGATCAAAAAGTTTTATATAAGGAGACATTTGAACAATATCTTACAATTCACGCATGACGAGAAGTAGAAGCAGCAAATCAGAAATTGTCCCAACAATCAGTGAAAGCAGTAAGTACGCAGTTGTCTCAACAATCAATAACACAAAAAATAGGTCATGAACATCCCTTCAAGACAAAATCTGGAAAGAAAAGAGGTAGAAAGATCCTACAGGAATCAATTCAACTGGTTGGGGAAATGTTGGTTAACTCTGGACATATCGTTCTGATCTCAACGATGTTCCAAAGAATAAATAAACCTTCTTAATGATAATCATATCCTGGAATATAAGAGCCCTTAACAGTAAAGGAAAACATAGACGTTTACAGGAAATACTAACAAAGGAAAAACCCTGGATAGTTTTCCTTGAGGAAGCCAAAGTGTCTGGGAAAAGATTGGAAGGAATTGTTAGTATATTAAAACCCTGATATCAAGTAATGGATATAGATGATAATAGGAGTGTGGGGGGTATCGCAATTTTATGGAACCTAGCAGAGATGGAGGCAAATGGTTGAATTGGACTACCTAGAATTATAACTAGAAGATTTAGGTTGATAGGTACTAAGGAATGGTTTCTTTCCCTTTTGTTTATGGCCCTACAATTCCAGGAGATAAATAAGATTTCTTTAGGAACTTTAGAAATCTTAAACTCATTAATCCTGAAAAATATTGGGTGGTTGATGGAGATTTTAATATGGTGGCAAGTTTAGATGAAAGGAAAGGGGGTTCTGGCAGATTTCATTAGGAGATGCAGGAATTTACTGATATTATATTGGATACACATCTAGTGGATGTTCCGAAAAATAATGGTAAATTTACATGGAATAATAGAAGGGGCGGGATACACCAAATTGTGTCACCCCTTGATCAATTTTTGGTGTCAGAGGATTTTGTGAGTTTGGACCTATTCTATGAAGCAGCTATTGTGCCTTGCTTAGGTTCGTACCACTGGCCTATTCATCTCGAGGTGGATGTGAAACAACAGCAAAAGAAACGGTTGTTTAGATTTGAAGGGTTCTCGCTTAGAGATCCAACCTTTATACATAAATTCTGTGCCTGGTGGGAGGAGAGTCAATTGAATGGAAGAAACCAAATTCATACATTTCAATTGAAATTAAAAGAATTGAAGAAAAAAATTAAGAAATGAAATAAATTAGAATTTGGTAACGTTCATAAAGAGAAGAATAAGCTCCAAGGGTATATGCATCAATTCCAACATCAAATGATTTTAACAAGAAGGATGGATGATTTAATCAAAGAAGAAGGAATGATTCTTAGTAAACTAGAGGAGTGACAAATCCAAGAAGAAATTTTATGAAAGCAAAAATCTTGGATACAATGGCTTCATGAACGGGAAAAAAATTCTAGTTTTTTCCATAAAGCTATGGTCCAATGTAGGAAACATAATAGGATATTCTCTCTTAAAGATTCAGAAGGAAACTGAGTGGTTGAGCATCAAGATATGGAAAAGGAATTGGTTAGTCATTTTAAAGGTATTCTCACAGAGCCAAAGCATGATAGATCTGTGGCAATTGATCATGTAAAACGATTCATTCTGAATATGGTTAGTAGGGAGAAAAACTTAGCACTTCTTAGGGAAATTACCATGATGGAAGTGGAAGAGATTGTTAAGGAAATGCCAAATAATAGAGCACATGGGCCTAACGGGTTTACTGCTGAATTCTATCAAGCATCATGGTATTTTTTGGGGAAGGATATTGTGGAACTAGCTGAGGAATATCTCCAAACTCGTTAGGTATTCCCTGGATTATATCCTATGTTTCTTACTTTGATTCCTAAATATGATAGGTGTTATACTCCCTCTGGGTTTCGGTCTATTGCTTTATGTAATATTATTTATAAAATTTTGTCTACTGCTATGGTGAATCGCCTAAAACTAATCTTCCCAACCCTTATTTCACTGGAGCAAACAAATTTTGTAAAGGGCAGACAAATTTTAGATGGTATTGTGACTGCTCAAGAGGCTATTCATTCTCTTCGTAACCTTAAAGCTAAAGGAACGTTTATTAAGTTAGACTTGGCAAAAGCCTATGACAGCCTTAATTGGAAGTATCTTCAACAAATTTTACTCTCCTTATGGTTTGATGATCGATGGGTTTAGTGGTTGTTATCAGCTATTACCTCTGAAAATTTTTCTATTCTGGTTAACGGGTCTCCTTCAAGTTCCTTTAAATCTTCTCAGGGCCTTCGACAGGGAGTTAGGTACCTATATTACTAGTATAGTCCCTTATTGTTGTTAGTGTAATGCCCTTATTATTATTATTGTACCCTTGTAACCCCCATATTGTTATTATTGTGCCCTTAAATTATTATTGTTAGGTCAGCTAAGATTACATTGTGGCCCCACTAGGATTACATTGTGGCCCCGTGGACTCCTATATATAGAAAGGATGTTTTGTAATTTGAATCATGCAAGAATTTTTCATTTATGTAATGTATTGGAGGTTTCCCCCTCGAAGTGGCTTATTTCTAAGGCATTGATATCTCTTTTCTTCTATTTTTGGAGTTGGTTTCACAACATTTGGTATCAGAGCTTTGGATTCTAGGATTATGCTACTCCAAATAGGTCATCGTGGAATTTTCGTTATAAATTTTTTTCTATGAAGTTTTAGAAGATGAAATTTTAAGGGTGCGAAGAAAAAATCCTGAGGAACATCATTGCAAAATTTCAGAGCTTTGTTCACAATATTTTCGGAGATATGATCTGTGGAAGGTAAGGAATTTTGTAGGATCTTGAATTTCACTTAAACAAGGTATCGTGGAATTTGCACTATAACTTGTTTTCTACGAAGGTTCAGATGCTAAAATTTTTAAAGCATGAAGCTGAAAGCCTGAGAAACATCATCGCAAAATTTCAGAGCTTAGTTTGCAATATATTCAAAGATATGATCTGTGGAAGTTAGGTATTTTTCAGGCTCCCTAATTTCATCTCAAAGAGGTGATCATGGGAAAATATTCATAAATCTCTCTCTGAGTATCGGATTGGAATTTTGTAAAAAGTTACTGGAAGTACATGGAATGTAGTTTCCTGTCTATAAATTTTAGAGCCAAAGGAGTAAACAGTGACACATGGAAAGTCGTACAAGTTCTCTCTACTAAACCAGTCCATAATTAGGTCATTGTGGGACATTGGACATAACTTTTCCTTGAGGAATCCAAATCAAGTCAGACCTGTGGAAATTGAAAGAAGCTTCAGTGGACTACTACAAGGCCAGATTTCAGATATTGAGGATCTGCAATTATAGAGATAATTCAATTTCAATATAGAGCTCTACAAAAGCAAGTAAAAAGTGTGTATTTTTTTTCCCGAATTGCATAAGTCTTCTTTGAAGAATCAATTTGAATTGATTCCAAGGGCATATTGTAGAAAATATATCAGTATTGGTTTCTAAAATGGCCCCTAAAAAGAATTCAACACTCGTTAAGCCTTTATAAGGCTCTACTATGACTCATGAAGATGAAGAATGGCAACATGACATATCAAAATTACAAGAGCAAGTGCAAAAAATTTCACTCTGGCAAAAAGCAACAAAAAATGACATGGAAGTTTTGAAGAAATGTGTGGAAACTAAGATGGATGGTTTGAGGAAAGGCATATATGGCATGGAATCTAAGATGAATGACATGGAAGCTAAGATCGATGAAAAAACAGAAAACATGAGGAATGATCTAAAATCAGACATGGAAAGTTTGACAAAGTTGATAGAAGAAATGTTTCCTAATGGTGAAAATATAGTAGAGGAAACTCATGATCAGAACAAAATAAATGTTAATCATGATTTCATGAACTCTAATGTTGGCAGGAAGAACCACAATATTCCAAAAATGGATATGAGGAAGTTTGATGGAAAGGATCCTGTAACATGGATACTACACATAGAGCAATATTTTGATCTCCATAATGTGGAAAACACAAAAAAGGTACGCATTGCAACTTTACATTTACAAAAAAATACATTTGTATGGTATCTATGGCTTTGCTCCTGTAAAAAAATTGTCACTTGGTCAACTTTTATGGAGGAAATGATAGCACATTATGAGGATACAAAGAGCAACACCTTCTTTAGCCAATTGATAAATCTCAAACAAAAGGGTTTAGTGGGGGAGCACATTGAGGACTTCCAAAAATTGAATATAAGGGTAACTGATATTCCAGAGGAACACAGGATTGATCTCTTCATAGGCACTTTAAAGGATAACATCAAACATGAAGTTCGCGTTTTGGAACCTGATTCATTGGAGAAGGCATTCAAGTTGGCAAGAAAAGTTGAATGTAAAATTATGGCGACAAGGAAGCCTACCACTCAATTCTATAAAGAAGGAAGTGTTGCTACACCTAGATTTCCACAACCTACAAGGTTGACACCACAACAATTGGAAGGAAAAAGAGCAAAAGGGCTTTGCTACAGTTGTGATAGAAAATACACTAAAGGTCATAAGTGTGCTGAGAAGAAATTATTTTACATAGATTGTGAAGAGGAAGAAGAAAATGAACAAGAAGAGGATATACACCAGGAACCAGCCCTAGAAGAGGAAGAAATGAGTCCGACCATATCGTGTAATGCATTGGCAGGAATTACCACTCCTCAAACTCTCAAGATAGAAGGACATATCAAGAATAAAAAGGTAATAGTGTTGATTGATTCAGGTAGCACCCATAATTTTATTCATTGTAAGGTAGCCAAGGAATTGAATTGTTTCCTATACCCAACACCAGAATGTCAAGTGATGGTTGCAAATGGAGGAACTATAAATTGCTCTGGAAAATGCCATAATATCAAGCTAACAATGGGGAATATGTATTGAATAGTCCAATGCTTTCCATTCCTATGGGAGGTGCTGATGTTGTACTAGGAGTACAATGGTTACAATCTTTGGGGACGGTAGCTTTTAATTTTCAAGAACTTTTCTTGAAATTTTTTTTCAGAAGGAAAATAAGTCGAATTATGGGGTATTGCAAGGAAGCCGAGAAAGATAATAAGCTCTAATGTCATGACAAAGCTTCTAAAGAATGAACAACGAGGCGTAATTGCACAATTATGCTCACTAGAAGTTCCAACATCAAAATCATCTATTTCTGCAGATCTCCAAAAAGTCTTGGACAATCATTCCAAGGTGTTTGAAACTCCCGAAGGACTCCCACCTATTCGTGATCATGATCATGCTATTCATTTGATTCCAGGAAGTGTTCCTCCAAACATCAGGCCTTATAGATATCCTTATGTCTAAAAGAGCGAAATTGAACGTATGATTGCAGAAATGTTAGAGGCGGGTATAATTCAACCTAGTCAAAGTTCTTTCTCTGCTCCTATAGTATTGGTACACAAGAAGGATGGATCATGGCACATGTGTCCGGATTATAGGGAGCTCAATAAGCTCACCATTAAAGATAAATTTTCCATTCCTATGATTGATGAATTATTGGATGAATTACATGGAGAAATTTTATTTACCAAGTTGGATCTTCGTTCAGGATATCATCAAATTAGAATGAAGACTGAAGATATTCCGAAAATAGCATTTCGAACTCATGAGCGTCATTATGAATTTTTGGTCATGCCTTTTGGCCTTACCAGTGCACCTTCTACATTTCAAGGGTTGATGAATTCCATTTTCAAACCCTTTCTTAGAAAATTTGTGCTAGTATTTTTTGATGATATACTAATCTACAACAGGTCTTGGAGGGATCATGTTCAACATGTTGACAGGGTGCTCAAACTATTGCAGGAGAAACAATTATATGCAAAAACATCCAAATGTTTCTTTGGAGTACAAGAGGTGGAATATCTGGGTCATATTGTATCTCACGGGGGTGTTAAAGTAGACCCTAACAAAATTAAAGCCATTAAGGAATGGAAAGTCCCCACAACCATAAAGCAGTTGCGAGGATTTCTCGGGTTAACAGGGTATTATCGCAAGTTTATTAAGAATTATGGGAGAATAGCAGCACCTCTAACAACATTATTGAAGAAAGATGCATTTTCATGGACTCCTGAAGCAACTAAGGCCTTTGAACGTCTTAAAGAGGCAATGTGCCTAGCACCGGTCTTAGCTACACCAGACTTCACAAAGACCTTTATTGTGGAATGTGATGCCTCAGGAAATGGAATTGGTGCAGTTTTAATGCAGGAAGGAAGACCCATTGCTTTTGAAAGTCGTCCAATCAAAGGAAAGTATTTACAGAAACCTATTTATGAGAAGGAAATGTTAGCAATACTGCATGCACTAAAGAAATGGCGAAATTACCTAATGGGAAGACACTTCAAGGTAAAAACCGATCATGATAGTCTTAAACACTTTTTGGAACAAAGACTATCGTCAGAAGAGCAGCAAAAATGGGTCACAAAGATGTTGGGTTATGACTTAGAAATAATCTACAAAAAAGGAAAGCTTAATGTTGTTGCAGATGCACTCTCAAGAAAGAATGAAGAGGTGGAAGCATTGCTTTGTGCCATTTCTATTATCCAACCAGATTGGATAGCTGAAGCAAGAGATGAATGGAAGAAGGAAAAATATGTATGGACACTCACTCAAAAGTTGCAGCAAGATCCTAGTACATCTGATACATTTAGTTGGAAAAATGATTCCTTATGGTACAAAGATCGCTTATATCTTTGTAAGAATTCCCAACTAAACAAAAGATTCTTCTGGAATTGCACACTTCTCCTTTAGGAGGACACTCGGGATTTTTAAAAACTTACCACAGGGTGAAGAAAGAATTTTTTTGGGATGGCCTTAAATCTGATATTCAAAAGTTGGTGGCGGAATGTTTGGTTTGCCAGCAGAATAAAGTGGAAACAATTAAGACCCAGGAATTCTACAACCTTTATCCATTCCAAGTCAACGTTGGGAGGTGATTTCAATGGATTTTATCACAGGTTTACCTAAGTCCGAAGGAAAGAGTGTCATCATGGTGGTAGTTGATAGACTTACCAAGTATGCAAAATTTTGTGCATTATCTCATCCATTTAAAGCAAGTACAGTTGCTACTACATTTATGGACACAATTCAAAAGCTACATGGAAACCCAAGGGTTATTGTGAGCGACAGAGATCCCATTTTTACTGGAAATTTTTGGACGAAGTTTTTTTCTTGTTTGGGTACTCAATTAGCTCATAGCTCATCTTATCATCCTCAATCTGATGGTCAAACTGAGATCGTAAATAAATGTTTGGAAGGATATCTTCGTTGTTTTGTATCTGATAAACAAACACAATGGGTCAAGTGGTTACCTTTTGCTGAATGGTGGTATAACACTTCCTTCCATACTGCAGCAAAAATGACCCCATTTATGGCACTTTATGGATATCATCCACCATCCATCACATCATCTTTAGGAGAAAATTCGAAGGTTCAAGCAGTGGAAGATCACATCGAGCATCAGCAAGAAGTTCTCCAACTCTTAAAGGATAACCTGAATTTGGCATAAAATCGAATGAAACAACAGGCAGATCAACATCGTAGCGAGAGAAGTTTTGATGTAGGAGATTGGGTATTTTTACGGCTACAACCATACAAACAAATGTGCCTCAAGCAAGCAAAGAAGGATAATAAATTATCGCCAAAGTACTATGGTCCTTACAAGGTGTTGCAAAAGATTGGTACTATGGCATACAAATTGGAGCTTCCTGCTTCTTCATGAGTGCATCCAATTTTCCATGTTTCATGCTTAAAGAAGGTTATAGGTAAAAATATTCCAGTTCAAACAATATTGCCAGAACTTGATGAGGAAGGAAAAATCATATTGGAACCGGAAGCGGTCACGGAAACAAGAACTCGACAACTACGGAATTGATCAATTTCAGAGTATCTCATCAAGTGGAAGAACTTACCCAATGAAGATTCTACATGGGAGGATGAGAATTTTATACAAAAGCACCCAGAGCTACTCAAGCGTTGAGGACAACACTTTTTTTGAAGGAGAGGGGCATGTTAGGTCCCTATATTACTAGTATAGTCCCTTATTGTTGTTAGTGTAACCACCTTATTGTTATTATTGTACCCCTATAACCCCCATATTGTTATTATTGTGCCCTTAAATTATTATTGTTAGGTTGGCTAGGATTACATTGTGGCCCCATGGACTTCTATATATAGAAAGGATGTTTTGTAGTTTGAATCATCCAAGAATTTTTCATTTATGTAATGTATTGGAGGTTTCCCTCTCGAAGTGGCTTATTTCTAAGGCTTTCATATCTCTTTTCTTCTATTTTTGGAGCTGGTTTCACAATAAGGGGCGATCCTATATCCCCTTTCCTCTTTATCTTAGTAGTTGAGGGCTTGGGTAGATACATTAAGAAGAAAATTCAAGATAGAGTGTTCAAAGGTCTTAACTTGTGGGGTCTGAATCTAACTCTATCACATCAGCAGTTTGTGGATGATATAATGTTGTTTTTTCAAGCCACACACCATGAATGCAAAGTGGTCTTGGAAATTTTAAACTTGTTCATGGATGATTAAGGTACTCAGATTAATAAAGGAAAATCAATTTTTTTATTTTTTAATACGACTCCCCAATTGAAAATATTTCTTACTAGGACCCTTGGATTCAGTATGGGGACGTTGCCTTCCAAATATCTCAGGATGCCTTTGTCTGAATTTTTTTTTAAATCCAGTGGCTGGAAAGCTCTTATATGTAGAATCCAAAAGAGAATGATTAATTGGTATTTTAGAGCTCTAAATATACCTATTCATGTTATTCTTCTAAGATCTGTTCTTCAAGCTATCCCTATCTACCATTTTTCAAGAATGGCTTGTCCTAAGAAAACCTATGAGGACATGGTTTGTTTTTTCAAGAAATTCTTATGGAAAGGAGCCTAGGAGAAGCGAAAATGGGCTCTTCTTTCTTGGGATAAACTTACGCTACCTAAGCTTAAAGGGGGGTTAGGCCTTCGGGACCCGTTTACTCTTAATCAAGTCATGGGAGCTAAATTTTAGCGGAGGTGGTTGCAAGGAGGTGTAGCATTATGGAAGTGTATATGAGAAAGGAAATATCATATGCCTCCGACGGTGAAGGAACGGCTCAATTGCCCTAATATTTAGAAATTTTCAGGGATATGGAAGCTTTTAGCTGCTAATAGACATTTGATAAGGATTCATAGTTTTTGGGAGGTCAGAGATGGAAATTTGGCAAGTTTTTGGGAAGATTCCTGGCAGCAGTGGGAAAAGTTTTTACAAGACTAGATTTGGCAGAAATCTTCCTGTTTACATGAAATCCTCAGAGTAAGGAAGTTAAAACCTATTGGGAAGAAAAAAATGATTAATTTTGGCAAATATGGAAATAAAAGCAGCAGTGGCAACAAGCCCGAGATTCACAACAATGGGAAAATTTTGCAGAAGAGCTTCACACTAGGAAAATTCCAATTCAGGTAGGTAATGATATTTTGTGATGGGGATATATGCCAAGAGGAATGTTTACAAATAAATAATCCTATCAGCTGCAAGAAAATCAAATTCAAATTCAGGAAAATCGACAATGGAAGAAAATTTGGTCTCTTAAGCATTGGCCGAAAATAGAACATTTTTGTGGCATGTTGGGCATGGGAGGATCCTTACCTGGGATCAATTACAAAAAAATGGGAATGAATGGACTATCAAGATGTGTGATGTGTGTGGAAGTAGAAGAAAATGTGGAACATCTACTAAATACTTGTAAAGTGGCTGAACAAATGTGTTCAAATCTCCAAATACTATTTCAACAAACAGATAGAAACAACAATAGCCTTCGGCAAAAAATTGAAAAATGGTGAAAGGGACGATATAAAAGTCCAGTGGTGAACAGAGCATGGATACTTGCGATGGGATTCTTACTATGTTCCCACTAGAAAGAAAGGAACAGAAGGATTTTCCAGGAGCGCAAGTTAAATAATGGGGAAATTTGGAATATAACATTACAATGAATCAAAGAAACCATTCTCTCTGAAAAATCGGAGCATGAGGATTGGGTAGTACAAGGGTTGGAAGGGATAATTATTCAAAAACTAAAATTGAAGGAAGTGATGCTATCACCATCTTTCTGGAAACAATTACCTCCCTGATATGATGTAAGAAATAGTTTTAATAGGCTGTAATCATGCTTCATAAAACTAAATTATGATGGGGCCTCGAAAGGAAACCCTCGCCAAGTGGGTGTTGGCAGTATCTTTAGAGATTGTACAGGAGAAATTTTGTGAATTTTTGCCATTTATTTAGGATATACCATGAATAATGAGGCAGAGTTAGTAGTGGTGAAATTAATACTGGAAATTTCTAGTCGTGAACACTATAATAGACTGGAAGCTGAGGGGGATTGAGCAATGGCCACTAGTATTATTAGAAAACTTCTACAAGGGGAAAACTGGGAGACGATTAGTAAAAGCTAGAGAACGACATGATTGGTACAGGAAATTAAGCAAGCACTGGGTAGAATTGAATATACTATACCTCTGCATGTGAGAAGGCAAGGAAACAAATCGGTAGATTGTCTCGCAAATTGGGTGTAAAACCACTGAAGGATTTCTTGATTGGCCATGGAAATAGGAGGTGTATGAACTGGTGCCTGAACTTCGGAACATTGTAACGGAGGATCATATTTCTGTAAGACCGGAACATATTATTCCTCGATCAATGTGTAACATGGGGGGGTTGGAGCCATTTCAACATGCCGGTGACCATAGCCTGCCACGTGGGGAGGACGAACACCACGTGGAGATGGCATGCAATTGACGGGATGGGGAAATGAAAGACAAGACTTTTGGCACTTAATGAAATAAATGCGAAATACTACCAAGAGACTCCATCTGGGTATGCCAGCAGGGCTGTTAGTAAACTTTTGGAAAAAGAGCCGAAAAAGAGGTAATATGCATGGTAAGGTTTGGATTTGTGTTTTGTGGTTTTTCTTGGAAGTTGGTTGTGCGTTTAGTGGTGATCTCAAGCAAAGGCTAAGGGTGACGGTCCGGGTAGATCAATGGTATGTATTATTATACTTCCCCTTTAAGCCAAAGGTTTCTGATTTTTGTCGAATGTGGAAAATGGTAATGGTTTTCTTAGATTACTTGTTTGAATGGCGATTTGGTTGGTTCTAGTATGAGAAAATGAAGAATGTTGATGAAGTTGGCTGTAGGATCATTCTTCCTGAGAAAATTTTTGTTCTGTTACGCAAATATTCAGTTAAAAATTGGTCACAGTCTTCATTTACTGATTCTGATCTCTACATTGTTAAGATGACGGTTTTCGACTTCTGCTATATTTACTGTTTGCTTCAGCTCTTTTATAGTAATTCGCCATATCTGGGTATTAGCAGGGTTGTTATCCTTAATAAAAACTTTTTTATAGCTACACAGAAGGGGTATGTTTTAGTATCTGTCTCTCCTTTTCTTGTTTCTAACATCATATTTGATAGGAGGCTGGGTAAAAGTTGGAAAATTTCAGAGAATTTTTGTCTGCTGAAAGTTAAAAAGGTTTGCCTTTGTCATGGTAGCAGGACTCTCTTGTAGCAGGGTTGAATTTTCCTCTGTCTTCTCATATTTGGTATTTTTGTTAATAGGTTCCTATGGATGATATGTGGGAAAGTAATTTCACCTTATCACCTCTGTATTAGTATATGGACTTTGTTCCTTCCTTATAATTCTCTGGCTTCGCCTGTCCTAGGTTATGGAAACCATCTGTCTGTTGGTCTTCAAATATTTCTTACCCAGTTGGTTTGTAATAGTGTATGGTCTCTATTTATACCTTATATCTTTATTAATTCACCTAAACTGGGTGATGGAACCTCTCTGCCTTTCGATTCTCAAATCTTTTTTATGAATCTGACGGGTGTATGTCGTCATGTTGTTGTTTGGATGGTAGCTTTAGCAGATTCATTTTCTAGTTACTTTAAGATGGTTAAAAGAGGAAGAGAGCCGACTGGAGGCAAAGGAAAACAACCTACTTCTAATCAGCCTTAGAAAAGAGGAAGAAAATCTATGCAGCAGCATCTGGAACCACTTGTTCAAACATTTGCATCAGAGATCCCAAATTTTGCTCAATCCCGAATTTATGGTCGGGAATCTGAAGTTTTAAAAAATTTGGATAGGGAGGATTAAATGGCTTATGAGGACATGCAGAACATGGTGACTGACCCAAGGCACACACAGGGGCGAATTTCCTTGTTTCAATATTCATTTATAACCTACTGGTTGATCAAATGCTTGCTAGCTAAGGTAGTCATGTCGACAGCAGAATCTAAGTTGGAATTAACTTTTTCAGATCTTAATAGGAACATAGAGGAAAAAAATATTCGAAAATTGCATCAGTATGCTAGGTTAGGAAGGTTGGAGAAGGAAATTAAGTCTATGTAGCAGGTTGAAGTTGAATTGCCAGGTTCCAGTGCAAAAGATCTTGCACTGGTGGAATCTGAGGAAGATTAAGGATTTCATGATTAAATGTTTTACTTTATTTTTAGTGGCTATTAATCTTTCATTGTATTTTGTTATCTCCAAACATAGATACTAAATACCTTAAGATATGGTATAGATTATTTAGAATTTTTATGTTTTGGTTGACATACTCTGAACTTCGATGGCCAAAATACCTGGTTTCCTACGGGCAGGTTCTACTTTTGTATATTTTTTTTTGCCTGATTCATATTAATAGAAAATGAAAGGAACTGCCTAAGCTTACCAAAAAAAAAAAAAATGTATTTTGTCTTAGTAAGTTTCTTAATTATGAGTTTACCATAAAATTTATTTCTATGTTTTATATTACTTTAAAAACATCGAATATATTAATTTTTATCATAGAAAGTTAGTATTTTATGATGCATTTAATTTGGTGAATTGTGAGGAGCTCTTTTCTCTTTTTCTTTTCTTCAAAGCAAGAAAATTCTCTTACTTGCATTAGGAGGAAAAAATAAAATTCCACTTAATAGTAATCATTTTAATTAATTAAATAATAATAATAAATTAATTAAATTATGATTTAAGTATTATTGAATAATCATCGTTTATCTTATTAAATTCTTTACTATGTTTTTAAAGCATACTTTTAATCTTACCCAACAATTAATTTTTTTGTGAATAAATGTGACTTAGAAATAAACAAACTCAAAATAAAAATTAGTTACTATGATTTTTAAACATATTTCTAGTCTTACACAACCATTATTTTTTTATGAATAAATATTACTTCAGATATAAATAAATTCAAATTAAAAATAAGTTAGTATGATTTTGAAGCAATCTTATGGAACCAATGCAATTTTATGAATAAGTGTGACTTTAGAAATAAATAAATCCAAATTAACTCACAAGTACAATTTATAGTGCTCCTCCTCAAACCTCTTGTCTCCTTTGGCTACAACTTTTCATTGAAAAATTTGGTAGCTTCATAGTCATGAACAACCTACATACATTAAATAAAATTAATTAGTGTCAATTCAAATCAAAATAAATGAATCCTTGAGAAAACAAAAGTGGCTTACAGAAAATCTAAATTAGTTGAAAATATTAAAACTTACATATTTTACATCAAGTGTGTGAGTTTTGCTTAACTTGATTGATATATAGAAATACATTGCATTACTTCAACCTTTAAATAGACATCATCATAACAGATATCATAACAAATACCATGAGAAAAACCATGGATTGTGAAAAACTCTAGCTAAATAGTCATCAATGTTAAATTATTAATTTTATTTCCTTATTTTATTTTATTTTTATTTTACTGAGACAAAATAATTACCTAAAAATAATTAACTAAAGTAAAAAAGCATTACAATATATTTTCCAGACTAGTTTATCTAGCCTCTTGACCTAATAATTAGCTATGTGCTCCATTATTAACTATAAAAAAATTATTATTAAAACAGGTGATACTTCGTAAGTTTTTCCCCATATTTTTGGCGGCATGTTTGAGTCAATTAATTCGGCCAAAAAATAGTTGTCTCCACTAACTCCATTGGCCATAAGTGTTGAAAGGAATATAATCATTTTTAAATTTGATTTGTCAGTCATAGTAAGTGGGGCAGTAGTATGGTCGAAAGTCGTCGAAATTCGTTACTGCTTCCTTGGATTTTGCTTTATTATTTGGAATTTAGCTTTATTGCAGTGAACAAAAAATTACTATATGTTATGATTGTTTATATGTGATGAATTTCTCAATTGGAATTATAAGGTAGCCTTTCTCTTACTCTAGGAAATCTTTCATTATTGGGTATTTTTAATCTTTCTCATAATAATTTCACAGGAAGAATTCCACCAAAGATTGGGCAACTTAAAGCACTGGGATTTCTTGACCTCACCTTAAATCATTTCGAAGTATTTATTCCAAAGCTTGAAAGGAATTATTCCAACAAAATTAGGATGTCTAGCCAAGTTGGAACTTCTACACTTGATTGGAAACTCATTAACTTGCCATATTGTTGGGAATATTGAATACAACAAACACAGAGGAATGTGTTCCCCCTTACAACAAAGAGAATGAAATAAAATGCAGAAATAAAAATACACAGACAGAGAGCGAAACACAAGAGGGGAACCAATTTCAATTTTTCATTCCTTCATAGTAACAATATGAAATTACAGGTTTTATAAAAAATTCGCCAGAGCCTGAAACTTTAATGCATTTCAATGCGGATCGGATGTTCAACAACCAAAAATTTCCTCTGGTCTATTTTTTTCGTTTGCACACTAAGCAACATTCAACACACAAAATGGTGGACCTGAAATATTTATTGGTTTCAACTATGAAACCACATTGCATCCATCACCCCATCACAAATCGCTTATCAATGATTTTAACTTTTAACATTATGTGATATGAGCAACACTTAATATTTATGAAGTTTGGGCGCGATGAAAATTAAAACTATAGTAAGTGTGAAATGTGTAAAAGGTAAGGTATAAAGAAAAATATAAAGGTTTGCACGGTTTGCAATGCGGAAAGAAGGTAAGGTGGGTCTTGTTGGATCGCATCACCGAAAACATATGTTTTGGTGCAGGGCTTAAGAACTAAATGCTAAATGTTGCGATGCGTGGGTGGTGATGTGGTAAAGTATGGGAAGTTTGATATGCATAAATGTAAGAAATAAAAAAAATAGCGAAGGTTTGTATGGTTTGGTTAATGCAGTGAGAATATGTGGTGCATCCTGTTGATATCGCATCGACAGAGAAATAACTTACAATGAAACTTTAAGTGGTAAACAAGAAAATTTGTGGGCAGCGAAGTGCGGGAAACGATAAGTCAACGGCGGAAGGGAATTAAACACAACGTATTGCTACCAGTACTCTGTTTCAAATTTTGTGTGGATTGAGAGAAAGTGTCTCCAAATTTTCAAACTGGGTTGTGTCCTTCCCTGCAACAAAAATTCAATTCAGTGTGGGTTGCTGCAACTTCTTATTCACGATAGTGATTGGGAGTAATTCCAATGCTCCCCCTTAATCACAACTGCTACCATCAGTGATTCTCAGACATTTTCTAAGATATTTGTCCCAATGGCTTTGTGAGGATATCGGCAAACTCTTCCTCTAACTTGCAAAGCTGTAAAAAAATTTCACCATTGTTAACCAATTCCCTTATAAAATGATACTTTGCATCATTATGGTTTGTTCTCTTGTGGAAAACATAATTCTTTGACAATGCAATTGTTGAGATATTATCACAATAAATTGTGGCTCCTTTGTCTTGCTCATGACATAAATCTCTCACCATCATTCTCATCGAAACTGTTTGGCATGTTGTTGCTCTTGCTGCTACATATTTAGCTTCTGCTATTGATAGTGAAACTATTAGATGCTTCTTGGAAGCCCATGAAATGGCTCTCAATCCCAAATGAAAGACATACCCTGATGTTCTATCTCTATCATCTACACTTCCAGCATAATCACTTTCAGTGTAACCAATCAACTTAAAATTATGATATGTGGAGTATAGAAAACCATACTCCTTTGTTCCATTCACATACCTCAATATTCTCTTGCCTAATTGCTAATGTGTCTCATTGGGTGTCTCCATGAATCTCTATATCAAACATATTACATACATTATATTAGGCCTAGTTCCAGTCAAATACATTAGACTACCAACCACTCTCTTGTACAATTTCGTATTGACATTCTTGTTGCAATCTTCCTTGATCAACTCCAACCCCATGACAGTTGGAGTTGCTGCTACTTTGTTGTTCTGCATATTGAACCTCTTTAAAACTTCCCCAACATACTTTTCTTGGAAGATAAAAATACCCTTTTCATTTTTAATTACTTATATGCCCCAAAAATATCTCAATAAACCCAAGTCAGTCATTTTAAAATTCACTCTTCATGACTGCTTTAAAATCATCAATGAGAGAAATAACATTGCCTATGGAAATCAAATCATCTACATATAAAAAAACAATATGAATTTTACCATAATTTTCTTTGATGTAGAGTGTGGGTTTACCATCACACTTGTCAAACCCATTGTCCACGAGGTAAGCATCAATCCTACTATACCATGCTCTTGGTGCTTGATTCAGACCATAAAGAGCTTTCTTCAACTTACACACTTTATGTTCTTGGCCTTCTATCTCATAGCCAGGAGGTTTTTCAACAGACACCTCCTCTTTCAACACTCCATTCAATAATGTTTACTTCACATCCATTTGATAAAATTTCCACTTTTGTCGTGCTGCTATGGACAACACTGTCTGCAATGTCTCCATCCTTGCAACTGGTGCAAATCTTTCCTCATAGTCTCTTCCTTGTTGTTGCTTGTAGCCTTTGACAAAAAGTCTTGCTTTGTGCCTTTATATCTTGACGTCAATGTTTCTCTTGGTCTTATAGACCCATTTCAATCCAGTAACTTCTTTTCCTTGTGGGAGGTCCACTGAATCCCATGTGTCATTATTTTCTATTGCTCCTATTTCTTCATTCATTGCTTCAATCCATTTCTCTTCTTTGAATTCATCTTCAAAATGCATTGGGTCATCAACATGACAAAATAAAGAAAATAAAGAATTCAGACCAACATTATTATCAACTTCTTCTTGCTCATAAATTTCATTTAAATTTTTGAATATTGGTCTTCTTGTATTTGCTAAATATGTCATTGGAGTTGCACATGAACTCGAGGGAGTTGATGATCCCTGTGGTGTTCTTGGAGAAGCATTTTCTTGGTTTCACACTTCTGTTCTATTCCTTGGTTTCGGTGTTCTCCGTTGAGCTTTTGTAGGTGGAGGAGGAGCCACCATTGAGGAATTATTTTATGTAATCAAATCCTATTTGTCTTCATGTGAAATACATGTCTTTACATTCACTCTGTTCTCTAAACTTCCATCTCAAGCTTCTTCTTCAATGAACTGGACATCTATGCTGATTATTACCTTCTTGGTTGATGGATTATAGACCTTGTAGGCCTTGGATTCATCATTGTATACAATAAATATACACCTCTCCCCCTTGTTGTCTAGCTTCTTCCTTAACTCATTCGGGATATGTGCATATGCCACACATCCAAGCACTCTCATGTGAGTGAAAACTTGCTTTGTTCCACTCCATGCTTCTTCTGGAACTCTGTTCATAAAAATTTGGGTTGGACATCTATTTAAAATATAAGTTGCACAATTGACAACTTCTTCCCAATGCTCATTTGGCAAATGATTTGCCTTCAACATACTCCTTACCATGTCCATGATGGTGCTATTATTTCTTTCTTCTACACCATTTTGTCGAGGTGTATACCTTGTGGTAAACTGCTTGTGTATTCCATGATCCCTGGAGAAACGTAGGAAGTCTTTGGAGATATATTCTCCACCTCTATCAGTTCTCAACACTTTTATATAGTGTCAACATTGCTTCTCAACAATATATTTGAAGTGGTAGAACTCTTCAAACACTTCATTTTTCTATTTTAAAAAATAATCCCATGTCTTTTGTAATCATATATAAATGTCAAAACATAATGACTGCCAGCTAATGATGGCGTTTGCATTGATCCACATAAATCTGAGTGGAAAATATCTAAAGGTTCCTTTCCCCTTATACTCTTTCCTTCTGGAAATATTTCTCTGTGTTGTTTGCCCAAGGTGCGGCCTTCACATAGGTTGTCTGGTTTCTCTATGAGTGGTAATCCTTTTACCATCCATTTTCTATGTAACAAATTCAAACCTCCGAAATTGAGATGTCCAAATCTCAAATGCCATAACCAGTTCTCATCTTTAATTTATTCTTGAAAGACTTATTGTGTGACTGGTGCTACAACACCTACTTCCCTCAAGTATATTTTGATCTTGAGAGGAAACATCCTATTGCTTGCCATATGCACTTTTGCAATGTCCTGTCTACTTTGAGGTATATCCATGATTGTGCACACATCATTCTTAAAAAAGACATTGTATCCCTTATTCATGAGTTTTCCAATGCTTAGAAGGTTATATTTTAGGCCAGGTACATAATAGAAACCTGGCACAAACTTCTTCTCTCCCTTCTTTGTCAGTATTTTTACTCTTCGTTTCCCCATGATAGAGACTTTACTATCAGTCCCCGTTGTCACTTCATATTTCACACTCTCATACTGATTGGAAAAAATTTCTATGTTTCCAGTCATATGGTTACTACAACTTGAATATAAAAACCATACATCTTCTTGTGTTTCTTGTGCTACATTACAAGTTAAAATCACATTACCGTGGTTCTAATTTTCTTTTCTGAAATTTACGCTAGGTTTATTACTCATGTCATATTTTTTCTTTCTACATTCATTGGCATAATGCTCATACTTTTTGTAATAATGGCATTGGACTTGAGATTTATCATACATCTGTCCTTGTGCTTGATTTTGGCTTGAGCCTTTGCTTGTATTCTGATTTTTGCCCCTTCCACATGTTATTGCAAGACTGCTTCTTCCACCTATGTGTGGGATTCTTCCTCTTCCTCAGAAGTTTGATATTCCTCGACCTCTACCTTGACCAAAATAAATTTGTGTCTTGAATGCATGCTCCAATGAGGAGTTTGTTTCTTTGTTCATTCTATGCTCATTAGACATCAGTGATGCATGAAGCTCATCCACTAAAAATTATGGGAGATATTTTGTCTCCTCTATGGCCACTACTATGGCATTAAATCTTGATGGTAGAATTCTTAACACTTTCTCCATTATTATTCTTTCCTCAAGTGTCTCTCCATGAGACCTGATTTGGGTCACCAACACAATAACATGTGTGAAGAACGAGTCTATGCTATCAGACTCTTTCATGCATAGAGTTTCAAAATATCTCTTCAGCATTCAAATTTTTTGCGTCTTTACTTTTTCCATACCTTGCTAGGATGTCTGGAGGGTATTCCATGCCTCCTTAAAAAAAAATTATGCTACAATCCTTGGGAAAATACTCTCATGTACTGCTTGGAAAATATAGAAGAGGGCTTTGGAATCCTTCTTCCTATTTTCTCTCAACAAATCTCTTTGTGTTTATGTCAAAGCTGTTGGCAATATGATGCAGAGTGTTGTCCTTGATGGCAACCCACTAAATGAAGATGAAGACATGAGATTGTTGGCATGTGTTGTCCTTGATGGCAATACACCTGATGAAGTTATTCTTGACCTGATGGACTTGGTAAATGATGTAAATCTGATGTGAAATGATTTTAGTTAGCAATATGATGCTGAGTGTTGTCATTGAATGGCAACCCACTTGATGAAGAAGATGACAACTTACTTGATGAAGTTGTGCTTGATAGAATATGTCTTGATGAACTAAAACTGTTGTATCTACAGTGATTACAGAAGGCAATGAAGAAAGGAATCCATCTTGTGCTAAATCTATGGTGAAAAGAGTATGTCTCTAGGAATACACGTATTTGCCTCAGAGAAGTCGCGTATGCACGCGGGAAACAACATTCCAAGTCACGTATGGGCAAAAGTGCTCATAAAGTGCAAAACCAGGGGTAACCACCATGGTATTGACCCATTCTATTGGGTAATGATTCGTCTAAATGACCCCGTCTAGGAATACCATCGGAAGTAATGTAGTTTTGGGCTCATGGTATTGTTTTGGCTCATGGTATTGAAAAAGGGGCTCATGGTATTGAAAAAAGGGTAAACCTATATAAAGAGAAGAATTTCATTGTGCAAATCATGAGTGTGGGTGCAAGATGTCTGAGCTTGAATGAATACTTCTCTGTGAATTATATATGTATGGAAAGGGTAAAGGCTTGATGATAGATCTGAATCTATGATGCACCAATGAAGAAAATGATGAAGAAGGGGATCTAGATCTGAAATGTATTTGTATCTACTAGATCTGTTTATGGAGTGATTAGATCTGTGATGAGGCGAACATCTGTCTAAAGTAAAGGGTTGAATCTGAACTGAATATCTGATCTGAAGAAGTATGCATCTCTGTAATGGTTGAGGATCCATACGCTAGTTCGTTGCAGAGGAAGCGCGTATATACGCGGCTTCACTGAAGAGAAAGCGCGTATGCGCAATGAAATTGGATCTGTAATATGTACAGAAGTATACGCTGGTTTATGTGAACTGAAGCGCGTATATACGCGACATCAGAGAAAGGAAAGCGCGTATGCAAACTAGGGTTTGCTGAAGTCTGTGGTAAGAAATGTCTGATCTGTTCTGCTGGTTTACTGATATCTGTTAGTGAGTTATATGTATCTGTTTCATGGTTGACTGTGCTTAAAAGTATGGAAAGGGTCCAGTCTGAAAATATGATGAAACGTGGCCTGTAAGTGGTGTCCTAAAGGAAGCTTTGGATCCAGTGTGAAAATTGATGAAACGTGGTCCATAGAGGTGCTGAGGGTTGTAGCCTTCAGTTAGGGGGTTGTAGCTCCCTTCCAGGTGAGGCTGGTAAACGAGAGCAGGGGGTCATAGCTCCCTTCTAGGAGAGGCTGGTAAACGAGTCAGGGGGTTGGAGCTCCCTTCCAGGAGAGGCTGGTAAACGAGTCAGGGGGTTGGAGCTCCCTTCCAGGAGAGGCTGGTAAACGAGCGCAGGTGGGTGCCTGCGTGATGGTAGGAGTCTGCACCAGCACATATGTTGTAATATGTTTTCTCTATAATAAAATATTGAAGGCTGAGCAACTGCAGCAGTGGTTTTCTCCCGACTTGGGTTTCCACCTAAAATCCTGGTGTTCATGTGTGATGCTTTGTGTGATGGTTTATTCTATTCTTACTGCACATGTTTACTATTTAATGAACATCTGATGAATGAATAATGGAATGATATAAGAAAAGAACTAATGACATAATTAGATCTCTGTGTATACGCGAGTTACATGAAAGATATCCGCATGTGTACGCGAGTTTACTAAAGGAAAGTAGTGTATGGGTTTTTAAGGAATATAAAAGTGAAAAGTTTTGAGTATGCTGTAAATACTGATTCACCCCCCCCCTCTCATTATTTTTCCCAACAATTTGTATCAGATCCAGGTTCTTCTGCAGAAGCTTGATCGCTTGAAGGAGATACGTCGCAAAGGGAAGTCTTGAAGGAGTAATGTCTATAAAGCCACCTCTATTCAATGGAAGAAATCTGATATTCTGGAAGGTACGAACAAAAGCATATTTTCAAAGTCTTGGTGCATATGTATGGGCAATCATGGAAGAAGGTTATCAATACCCAACAAGTATTCCTACTGATGCAGCAAAAAGGAAGAAGTATGAAATCAATGCCAAAGCAGTGAATGTCTTATTAGGAAGCATGTCTGAATCAGAATTTGCTAAAGTAATGCAGCTACATTCAACAAAAGAAATATGGGACAATATCATTCTGAGCTATGAAGGAGATACAAAGGTAAAAAGTGCAAAACTCCAAACTCTCAGAATTGAATATGAAAACTTAAGGATGCATAGTGATGAAAGTATGGCCAGCTTCTTTCTTTGTCTAGATGATATTGTAAATCGAATGAGAAATTTGGGTGAAACCATAACTGATACTACTCTGGTGGAAAAAGTCTTAAGATCCTTGACTTCAAAATTTGACTCTAAAGTTTCCGCTATTGAAGAAAGGCAAGATCTGCAAACTCTTACTATTGTTCAATTACATGGTATCCTGACTGATTTTGAAATGAGACAAGGAGGTCCTTCTCAAATCAGAGAAGATGCTTTTAAGGTATTTGCAAGAGGAAAAGAAAAGGAAGTTGTCAAAGAATCCAGCTATATATCTGATGAAGAAGAAGCGAATTTCGTGAGAAAGCTCCAACTAGGTACTGGAAGATTCAAAGGTAAGCTTCCCTTCAAATGTTTTGAGTGTGGAAAAGTTGGTCACTATGCTGCTAAATGTCCTTATAGAGAAAAACATGGTAAAGGGAAAAAATTTGTAAAGAGAAAGAGTTATTATGCAAAAGAAGATGATGAAGAAGCTTCTGACCATGATCTGAAAGTGCTCATGGAAAAGAAGCAAAAGAAGAAGCCTACTCGAAATAAGGAGATCTCTCAGAAAACATGGTTAGCAGAAATTGAAGAAGATGAATCAGATAGTGATTGGGGTCCTAATTGTCTCATTGGTACAATGAATTGTGATGATAGTGAAGAATTTATGAAAGATCAACAAAGAATATTTAATGAGAAGGAATCTACCTCCAAAGCTTTGATGTTCGATGATGTATACAATCGAAGTAAAGGACTTGAAGCAGATCTGGAAAAATCAAATAAGAAGAATGAAAGACTTGAAGCTGAAATCATCTCTCTACAAGCAAATCTTGAAGCATCAAGTAAGAAGAATGAGGAACATCTACCATCATTTGAAAAGGAAGGACTTGAAGCAGAAATCATTTCCCTCAAAGAAGACTTGGATAAATCAAATAAGAAGAATGTAGGACTTGAAGCAGAAAACATATCTCTGAAAGTAAATCTCGAAGTATCGAAGAAGAAGAATGAAGAGCTGCAACAAACATGTGAAGAAAACGAAAATTGGTTGAAAGAAGAGATTCTAAATCTGAAGGATCAAGTAGAAGATGGAAGAAGGAAAGAAGAAAGCATGAAAAAGCAATGTCAAGCCTTGGAGGTTGAGGTAAACATTCTCAAAGGTAAATTAGAAGAAAAGGTTAAACTTTTGAGGTTTCAAGATAGTACTAACATTTTGGACAATATTCTGAGTAATCAAAGGTCTCTTGCTATCAAACTTGGTCTTGGTTTCCATGAAACTGTTAAAGGAGAATCTAGCTCACAAGGAAGTGCTAAAAATTCAGAGGATGTCAATGCAAAACCTGGAGTGTTGAAAGAGACAAAAGGTCAACCAACAATGATGAAATCTCAAAGGAAATCAGTCAATAATGTTGAATGCTTTAAATGTCATAATTATGGGCATGTTGCAGCAAATTGCAGGAGCAGATCATTTCAGCCTCAAACAAACAGATCCTACATAGAAAGGTACTCTGGTTTCTTCAAGGGGTATTGTTTTTCATGTAACAAGTATGGACATAAAGTAGCTGATTGCAAAAGAAGGAAGATTAGAAATACTCATTATGATTCTTATTCTTATTTCTCTGGACACATGAGATGTTATTCTTGTAACAAGTATGTACATGTAGAAAAGGAATGCAGGTTGAACAGATATGAGACTTTGGATAACTTCCAGCACACAAATAGAAAGTTCAAACAAATCTGGAAAAAGATGGAGGACCGATCAGAAACGTAGGGAATTCTGACCCTACTACAGTCATCCGCTTCTGAAGCTTACTTTTCTTATTGACTACAGGAATGATGTGGGATACATTATGAGATTTAGTAATGTATCGTCAGAGGGGGAGCAATGTATGATGTCTCTCATGGTTGATTTTATTATTCTGGTTATATGTATTTCTGACAGAGCATCTGATATGAAGAAGATAGGTACAGGAAGTACAAGTTCAGGGGGAGATGAAGGAATGTGAAAAAAAAATAAAAATTCTATGCTTCACTTTTTATACGCAGGTTCGATGAACACAAGTCACGTATACACGCGAGTTACAGAGACACAGTCGCGTATGCATTGATGATAAGATATTTTATATGATAGCTGAAGATCTGGAGCAGAGGTTCAGGGGGAGCATCAGTCTGACTGTTAATAACTGTATTATTGACTCAGTATCAGCTTAGTTTCTCAGTTCTAAATTATGATGATATGATACTTAGTTTCTTATGTTGAAGATTATGGATGAGTTCTGATTGCTTTTGATAAAGAGTATTTGTTCCTGAGATGAATGGCTTATAATTCGGAGATAAGGACAGTTCATGCAGAGATTGTTGCTGATGACTTGCTGATGAACGTATTCAGGTTGCACAAGTTAAGGAGGAGTACTGGTTCAGGGGGAGCAGCAGGCTGAATACTAATGATTTCTTTGTCGGCACTATGACTGCTTATTCCTTGATTATTGTGATACTCATGCTCAAATGATGATGACTTGGTACAAGGTTTATTATGATGAGATTTTGATCCCTATTTACTATCTTTTTTGCTCACACATGGATGAGTTAGAAGTTGTTTGATTCAGAAATAAATCATGCAGAGTTTGTTACTATGGTTGAGATATTTTGCCTACATATGTTACTTCATGATATTGGACCACATGGATGATTGCTTGATACATATTTGAAGATGCTGTTCTGGTATGATAATCTCTCTTGGAAAGATTGTATTGATGCTGCAAAGAATCTGAAGGCTTGTTTACTAATGTGCTTATGCTACAACCGTTGGATGACGCTTGAAGACACAACTACATTGTTCTATCTATCTGTAGTCCAGGGAAGCATTCAAATATCTCAGAAAGAAGCTGAACACTGTCTTTTTCGCACAGAGGATCAGATCTGGTTAAAATATAGAAGATGGTATTGGATACGCGGGTTTCCTGAAACACAGTCGCGTATATACGCGAGTTCATGCACAGAAAACCGCGTATGTATGATTGCTGACAATTTTCTGCTAAGAGTCAGCTCTCTTCAGCACAGCTGCAGTGCTGTTTAGTATCTCTGATACTGTTCGGTATATCTGGTGGTGTTCCAGTTCTCATAATTCTTTTCTCATGTTTTGATAAAGATGCCTTGATGATTTGTTGGTGAAAGTGTTCAAGATGCACAAACTAAGGGGGAGCCTTAGTCATATGGAAAGGATGCTTGGATGCACAGATTCAGGGGGAGCTTTAGCGTTGCTGAGTATAATGCATTGTTGGCATTATGATGGTTCTGAAATATGTTCTCTTTCTTGAGGACTTTCTGGTGTTGGTCTTAAATGGTCATTTTTGTAATTTGTTGAAAAGGTCTTGCTGAGACCCATGATGTAAAATTGTAATATTCAGTCATGTAAGGACTTGTCAAATTTGTAAACCCACTTGGTTGGGTAGCTAAGTTGAAATGTGTAAACCCACTTGGTTGGGTACTTGAGTCTCATATGTAAATCCACTTGGTTGGATATTTGATGTAAGTATGAGTCATTGGTGATAGGAAATTCATAGAGTCATGTACTTCATTGGAAAATATGTTTGAAGATTCAGCATGAACTCAGGGGGAGCTTGGTCACTTTAGTATATATCAGATCTGCAGAATGCTTCTTCTACATGAGGAGCAAAGGGGGAGAGTGTGTTGGTTTTGATTCTCCCTTTGCCCTTGATGTCAAAGGGGGAGAGTGACATGGTGTTTGAATGAAGAGAAAGAATGGTGTCAAAAATGGGGAGAGTGTGGTGTTTGAATGAAGAGAAAGAATGGTGTCAAAAATGGGGAGAGTGACATGGTGTCATTATATTCTTAATATACCTATCTGTTGTGGTAACCAAACACCATCAGGGTTGCCATCAAGTCCAAAGGGGGAGATTGTTGGCAATATGATGCAGAGTGTTGTCCTTGATGGCAACCCACTGAATGAAGATGAAGACATGAGATTGTTGGCATGTGTCATCCTTGATGGCAACCCACCTGATGAAGTTATTCTTGACCTGATGGACTTGGTAAATGATGTAAATCTGATGTGAAATGATGTTTGTTAAACAATATGATGCTAAGTGTTGTCCTTGAATGGCAACCCACTTGATGAAGAAGATGGCAACTTACTTGATGAAGTTGTGCTTGATAGAATATGTTCTTGATGAAGTAAATTTGATGTATCTACAGTGAGTACAGAAGGGAATGAAGAAAGAAATTCAGTTTGTGCTAGATCTATGATAAAAAGAGTATGTCTCAAGGCATACGCGGATTTTCCTAGGAGAAGTCGCGTATGCACGCGGGAAACAACGTGCCAAGTCGCGTATGGGAAAAAGCACTCATAAAGTGCAAAACCAGGGGTAACCACCATGGTATTGACCCATTGTATTGGGTAATGATTCGTCTAAATGACCCCGTCCAGGAATACCATCGGAAGTAATGTAGTTTTGGGCTCATGGTATTGTTTTGGCTCATGGTATTGAAAAAAGGGGCTCATGGTATTGAAAAAGGGTAAACCTATATAAAGAGAAGAAATTCATTGTGAAAATCATGAGTGTGGGTGCAAGATGTCTGAGCTTGAATGAATACTTCTCTCTGAAGTAGATCTGAATGGAAAGGGTTACAGTTGAATGATAGATCTGAATGTATGATGCACCAATGATGAAGAAGGGGATCTAGATCTGAAATGTACTTGTATTTGCTAGATCTGTTTATGGAATGATTAGATTTGTGATGAGGCGAACATCTGTCTGAGGTAAAGGGTAAAATCTGAAGTGATGTATCTGTTGTGAAGAATTGCAATGACATAAAAGTCTGAAGATCCATACGCTAGTTCGCCGAAGAGGAAGCGCGTATATACGCGGCTTCGCTGAAGAGAAAGCACGTATGCGCAATAAAATTAACTCTGTAATATGTACAAAAGTATACGCTGGTTTATGTGATCGGAAGTGCGTATATACGCGACATCAAAGAAAGGAAAGCGCGTATGCAAACTAGGGTTTGCTAAAGTCTGTGGTAAGAAATGTCTGATCTGCTCTGCTGATTTACTGATATCTGTCAGTGAGTTATATGTATCAGTTTCATGTTTGACTGTGCTTAAAAGTATGGAGTGGGTCCAGTCTGAAAATATGATGAAACGTGGCCTGCAAGTGGTGTCCTAAAGGATGCTTTGGATCCTGTGTGAAAATTGATGAAACGTGGTCCATAGAGGTGCTGAGGGTTGTAGCCTTCAGTTAGGGGGTCGTAGCTCCCTTCCAGGTAAGGCTGGTAAACGAGATCAGGGGGTCGTAGCTCCCTTCTAGGAGAGGCTGGTAAACGAGAGCAGGGGGTCGTAGTTCGCTTCCAGGAGAGGCTGGTAAACGAGTCAGGGGGTTGTGGCTCCCTTCCAGGTGAGGCTGGTAAACGAGTGTAGGTGGGTGCCTGCGTGCTGGTAGGACTCTGCACCAGCACATATGTTGTAATATGCTTTCTCTATAATAAAATATTGAAGGCTGAGCAACTGCAGCAGTGGTTTTCTCCCGACTTGGGTTTCCACCTAAAATCCTGGTGTTCATGTGTGATGCTTTGTGTGATGGTTTATTCTGTTCTTACTGCACATGTTTACTGTTTATTGAACATCTGATGAATGAATAATGGAATGATATAAGCAAAGAACTAATGAAATAATTAGATCTCTGTGTATACGCGAGTTTACTAAAGGAAAGTAGCGTATGGGTTTTTAAGGAATGGAAAAGTGAAAAGTTTTGAGTATGCTATAAATACTGATTCACCCCCCCTCTCAGTATTTTTCCGAACAAAAGCATTAAGTGTTGTTGCATGTGTTGGTTCTTGGAAACCGTTATCCTCTAGCTCCCAAATATCTTGTGAAGCAAACAGGGCCTTCATTGTAATGACCCAATAACCATAATTATTACCATTGAACTGTGGTAACTGTGGATTTGTCAAGCTTGTGCCTGTTGCTGCTATCTTGACTGTGTAACAAAAAATGCTTTCTCACTACTGGAGACTACTGCTTCTACAAACAATATTACAACTTCTTCAGTAAAGAGAGATCGTTATTTCACTAAGAGCCTAGACCTTATCTAATACCATGTTGGGAATATTGAATACAACGAACACAAAGGAATGTGTTCCCCCTTACAACACAGAGAATGCGCTAAAATGTGGAATTAAAATACATAAATAGAAAGCCAAACATAGGAGAGGAACCAATTTCAATTTTTCATTCCTTCACAGTAACAATATGAAATTCCATAGGTTTTATACAAAAATTGGTCAGAGCCTGAAACTTTAATGCATTTCAATGTGGATCAGACGTTCAAAAACCAAAAACGTCCTTTGCCGTGTTTTTTTTGTGTGCACAAGAAACAAATTTCAACACACAAAATGGAAGACCTTAAATATTTATTGGTTTCAACTATGAAACCACATTGCATCCATCCCCTCATCGCAAGTTGCTTATCGACGATTTTAACTTTTAACATTGCACAATATGAGAAACACTTAAACATTGCAAAGTATGAGCGCGATGCAGCTTAAAACTATGGTAAGTGACAAATGCATAAAAGGTAAGATATAAAGAAAAATACAAAGGTTTGCACTGTTTGCAATGTGGAAAGAAGGTAATATGGGTCCCGCCGGATCGCATTGGCAGAAACATATGTTTCAGTACGGGGCTTAAGCACTAAGTGCTAAATGTTGCGACATGCAGGCGGTGATACGGTAAAGTACAAGAAGTGTGATATGCATAAAGGTAAGGAATAAAAAAAATAATTAATGTTTTCATGGTTTGATTAATGTGGTGAAGATATGTGGTGGGTCCCACTGATATCGCATCGATGGGAAAATAACTTAATGAAAATTTAAGTGGTAAACAAGAAAATTTGCGGGTGGCGAAGTGCAGGCAATGGTGAGTCAAAGGTGGAAGGGAATTAAATATAAATTATGGTTGTCAGTACTCTGGTTCATATTTTCATGGATTGAGAGAAAGCGTCTCCAGATTTGAAAACTGGGTTGTGTCCTTCCCTACAAAAAAAATTCAATTCGGTGTGGTTGCTGCCACTTTTTATTCATGGCGGTGGTTGGGAGTAATTCCAACACATATCCCTGCAGATATGGGTAATTGTACTTAGCTTATGGATCTAATTTTGAATGAAAAAATAATTTTGGGGCCCTTGCCCATGCACATATTTCGGCTTCCCCTTAACAAACTAGATCTTCCTTTAAATACCTTCTCTAGCAACATCCCTGAAGCAATTAACAATTTGATTCATTTGACCACCCTAGATCTCAGCGCAAATGAGTTCACCAGTAGTGTACCGAAATCCATTACCAAATTGTCTCGCTTAAACTTCCTAACTCAATGCAAATGAGTTCACCGTTAGGGTACCGAAAGCCATTACCAAATTGTCTCAGTTAAATTTCCTAAATCTAGGTAAAAACCATCTAACTAGTAGCATATATGTGGAAATTTCCAATTATAACAAGCTTGAAATTATTTTCCTCGATACCAACTATTTCACTGGTGCAATTCCAAAATTAGGAAACCTTCAATCCCTTGAAATCATTTCACTTTGTAGAAATAGGTTAACAGGGACTATTCCAACAGAATTCAGTCATCTATCCAGGTTGATCACCCCATATCTCGGTGAAAATGAGTTCAACAGTAGCGTACCAAAATCCATTACCAAATTGTCTTAGTTAAAATTCCTAAATCTGGGTACAAACCATCTAACTAGTAGCATACCTACAGAAATTTCAGGTTTGGACAAGCTTGAAAACCTTTACCTAGATACCAACAATTTCAGTGGTGCAATTCCAAAAGCCATAGGAAACCTTCAATCCCTTCAAATCATTACGCTTGATAACAACAACTTGACAGGGAGTATTCCAACAGAATTCGGTAATCTAGCCAAGCTGGAAATGCTTCGTTTGCAGCACAATTCACTAAGTGGTCATATCCCTGCATTTCTAGGTAATTTGAGTCAATTGATTTTCCTAGATCTCAGTGATAACAAGTTCAATGGCAGCATTCCTACAGCCATTACCAAATTGACTCAGTTAACCTTCCTGGATCTGGCTATAAATAATCTATCAGGTATCATACCTGTGGAAATTGCCAATTTGAACAAGCTTCAAACACTTTATCTCAATACCAACAATTTCAGTGGTGCTATCCCTGAAAATATTAGTAAATGTGTGGCACTTCAGTACTTAGATTTTTCCTGAAACAATCTTAGTGGAAATATTCCTACATATTTAGGGAATTGCAAAGCCTTAAATGCTCTTATACTCACAAGAAACTTGTTATCAAGGACAATACCATCAATTTTAAATAAATGCATTTCTTTACAGAGATTGAAGTTGTCAGATAATTGACTTAGTGGAGACTTGAAAATGCAGTTTTCAAATTTTGTACAAATTTTCTTGGGACATTCTAATAAGTTCAGTGGGATTTTCCTTCATATTTGGCTAAATGCAGCCAACTTCAATTGTTAGATTTAAGAAATAATGAATTTACAGGAGGGCTTCCTCACTACATTGGTTTTTTTTTAATGTCTTGACAGTTTTAAGTATGGGTTATAATAAATTTATTGGTAGTATTTCCTCGTAGATTACAAATCTTCACCAATTTCATGTGTTGGATTTATCCTAATGGAAGAATACCATCCAATATTAAAGGATTACGTGGATTAAAAATCCCGGTGACTTTCCATCTTAGTGGTAAAACAGTATATGAAGATGTAATGGTTATCATCAAGGGAGTTGAGTACACTTTAACTTATGTTGTAGCAACAAATACAATATTTGATATGTCTAGCAATAATATTGTTGGAGAAATAACTTCAAGTATGGAAAGTCTAAGAAGTTTGAAGTTGTTGAATTTATATTGAAATCATTAGAAGGAGAAATATCTACATCACTTAGTCAAATATCTACTCTAGAGCGTCTTATTTGGTTGTGTCAAATAACAAACTATGTGTGAAAATTCCGAAAGGAGCACAATTTGACACATTTGGTGTGGCTTCATTTTAGAAGAACAAGTGCTTATGTGGAAATCCTTTATAACCATGTAAACAAATGGGACAAAAAAAGGAAGAAGATAGCTTTAGTGAAGGTCAAGGATGGTTGAGTCATGTATCTAAACATGTCTCATTGATTGCATTAGGTTTGGGAATAGCAATTGGATTTGGTAGAATGGTCAGTGTCACGACATTATGGAATAATGGTATATTTTCGAAAATATCTCTCAATCCTATAAGATTTTATGGAGAGTATGGATTTCCTAAATAGCTAAAAGTTTATTTTAGCTCATTATATTATGAAAATGATAGCAACATATGTTGTTAACATGATAACAAAGTATGATATGAGAAATAAATAAGTCTGCATCAATAGTATTGCTATAATGAAGAGAGTACTTGATCATTTAGAAAAGAGTTTTAGCATTATCTATTTAAAAAAAAATAAAAAATATGATTTATTGACACATTTGTAGTGTTGTATGTGTTTTTCTTTCTTTATAAATTCAATAGTGTTTGTACATATTTTAAGTTTTATTTAATACTAATTTATTATAAATTATAATTCATTTTATATAAAAAATACAGATAAGAATATAAATTATAGACTCATTTTTTCGTTTTAATATTATTATAAGTTAATTTAACATTAGTCAATTATATAACAACATGGATTCATATAATTCTGTATCGCATTTAGAGGGATCAAATCCTTCGAGGTGAAAACGTTTCCTCAAATTCTATAGTTCAAAAAGAAGGTTTTACACTTTCAGCGATTTTAAATTGTTTATTTATACAGTTAATTTCTTTTTAAATTTTTTAATATTTATTTATTTTGGTCAACATGAGAAAATTTTCAATTTTGATGATGGAAAAACACCCTTACACATCATCATATTGGGTTGTAGAATATACCTCTCATGATAATAAAATTTTCAAGTGATTAAAATTAAATTAATATTTAAAATATTTTTCTCTTATATTAATTATTTTATAAGATTAATGATAAATATTATTTTAATATAATATTATATATTATAACATTATAAATCTAATGATAACATGACTATAAAATAATTGTAACATTTTCTTGGTCGGTTTAATTTTCGGATTAAACCTCTCAATATTAATTATCAATGTGGGAGTCATAAACGCGAGTTGTACTGCATCTTGGCTCAGCTTAATGGTCAGAGTATAAATATTACTTTGTAATGATAAACAAGGTACTGGAATGAAACACACATTTGCTGTAAAATAAACAATCTTTAAAATGATATCTACTTAACCAATTTCATTCACTGCAAACTCCATACTGCAATCAAACTATAAGGAAATTCAAGGAAATCCTCAATCATTCTCGCTCTCCTATGATATCTTAAAATCCCTGATCTATTTGTTCCTTTCATCAATTTGAAACTAACACTTGAAACTAATCTTGAGATAAGAAAAAATACACAACAATTATTCTAATGATAACTCACACTTGAAACTAACTGTCTAAACTACTCTTGATAATAAATTCAAGATTCAAATTAACAAAGGATAGTTCTAACTATTGCTAGAATAAAACCACTCAGATTCATGTAAAGTAACATCTAAAAGAACCTATTAAAAATATGATTACAAATAATCTAAGAAAAAAATTTAATTCAAAGACTTTGATCTAAATGAAATGAATTATTCAATAAACAAGCTCACTCTTCAAAATCAAATCATGTAACTCAATAATGAAAATGAAATCACTGCTACTTGCATAATCAAATCTGCACTCAAACTTGCTCTTATAAGGAAATCATTACACTATGAAAACGAGAATGATTCTAATTAAAAAGAAATCTAAAACAAGATAGATTCTAATTAAAATAGATCTAATTATTGAGTGAAGTCATGGGATGTATAAGAAAATTAAATAATCATTAAAACCTACAAAATTCAAAGAAATTACATAATCCAAACCTTGAATTCATATTCTAAATGGCAGTGTTAACATATTCAAATTCAAAACATAAAAATTTGTTCTCAATCCATACTCAAATTCAAAGCACTAAAATCTGTTCTAACTATTGAATCAAACTCAGAAATTGGATGCGCCCAATACATTCGATTTTAACAAAAGGAATAGAGTATAAATATATATTAAAAATCAAGTAGGTATTATGTAATGAGTTCAAGTTTTACAATAATTCCTTACTCCATTTATTGGCACAATCCAACTATGACCAAAAACTCTTTGAAATTGAACCGTACTTGCCACAACTTCATACAGAACCATAAATAGGAAACTTATAATGTAAAAATCACGCACACATCTAATTAATTTACACTGATTGGTCAATCTTAGCTCCAGAGGTGGTGGGCCCTCCCATGCCTAGAGTAAGCTTGCTTACTACAACCAAGGAAAGATTTAAAACATCAAATACAACATTCGAAATGAATCATGGCAACACGATTATGCTCACAACTTGAAGGCGATAATGTGTTTTGAAAAAAACATCTGGAAATAGATTTACAAAAGTCCAACACAATGATTACACAGTTGTTCCTATCTCTATTACATTATACCCATATGATGCCTGTTCTATTGCTAACAAAATCGACTTTACATTTGAGAAATTCTTTCCTTATACATCTGAGAAATTAATTCCTTTAATTCCTATCGACCAAAGCTTATCTAATTTCCAGACTCACCTCTATCTAATTGACGAACTCACACTAATTACATCTCTATTTTCTAAATGATGGATTAAACCCCCCCGACACACATCGCTCGCATTTACATATATAGCAGCAACATTGCTTCTAATTAAAAATCGATAGTTACAGAAAACATAAATGTAGGATTCAGGTTGATATGAATTAAATAAAAATTAGAACAATAAGATTTTGTTTCTAATTTTGGTTTCAGCTGGTGCAATCCGGATTATGGAAGAATTTTTTCCTTATGCACTTCTGGCAATGGCATTGCACAACTGGCTGGGGTGTTATGTAACCAGCTCCAAAAATAGAAGAAAAGAGATATCAACGCCTTACAAAAGAGCCACTTCGAGGGGGAAACCTCCAATACATTACATAAATGAACAATTCTTGGATGATACAAATGAATGAAACCTCCTTCTATATATAGGAGTCCATGGGGCCAAAATATAATCCCAGTGGCACCACAATGTAATCCTAGCCAACCTAACAATAATAATTTAAGGGCACAATAATAACAATATGGGGGTTACAGGGGTACAACAATAACAATAAGGGGGGCTACACTAATGTAATAAGGGACTACACTATTAATATAGGGACTTAACATGCCCCTCTCCTTCAAACAAGTGTTTTCCTCAACGCTTGATTATTTCTTGATGCTTCTGTATAAAATTCTCATCCTCCCATGTGGAATCTTCTACAAGAAAGTTCTTCCACTTGCTGAGATAGTCTGAAATTGATCGTACTTGTTGAGTGCTTTTTTCTTTGACTGCTTCAAAACTTCTTTCGATGTGATGTTGATATTCCTGTTGTTTCATTAGATTCTACACCAAATTTAGGTTATCCTTTGAAAGTTGGAGAACTTGTTGTTGATGCTCAATGTCATCTTCCACTAATTTATCATCCATATTAGCTATTATTTTATCCTTCAAACCATCCAACTTAGCCTCCATTTCTGCTTGTAAAATATCCATGTCATCTTAATTTTCTCTCCGTAAGATCAAATTTTTTTGCACTCAGTACCATAATTGTGATATCTCATACTGCAATTCTTCCTCTTCATGCGTCATAGTACAGATTTCTGATGGCTTTTTCTTTCTTTTGAGGAGCTCGATATTGAAATTGGATTATCTTTGTGATTGTAGCACTTCAATATTTGAATTTCAGTACTAACGTAGCCCTCTGAATTCTCTTTAGAATACCATAGGTCTGACTTGATTTGGATTCTCCAAGACAAAGTTGTGTCCAATCTCCCACAATGACCTAATTATGGACTGGTTCAGTAAAGCGAATTTGTACGACTTTCCACGTGTCACTGTTTCGTCCTTTCACTCTAAAATTGATAGCCAAGAAACTAAAGTCCGTTTACTTTCAACCACCTTTTATGTCACTCCAATCTAATGCTCAGAGAGAGAGTTATGAATGTTTTCCCACGATCACCTCTTTGAGATGAAATTCAGGAGCCTGCAAAAGCACTACCTTCCACGGATCATATCTCCGAAAATATTTCGAACCAAGCTCTAAAATTTTTTGAAAATTTTCCGTAGGATTTTAGCTTTGCACTCTAAAAATTTCAGCTTTTGAAACTTTGTAGAACAAAAGTTATAGTACAAATTCCACGATGACCTATTTAGGAGCCTGAAAAAGACCTAACTTTCACAGATCATATCTCCCAAAATATTGCGAACAAAACTCTGAAATGTTTTGACAACGTTCTTTAGGATTTTGTCTTGGCACCATAAAAATTTCATCTTCTGAAACTTTGTGGAAAAAACATTATAGAGAAAATCCCACGATGACCTTTTTGGAGCAGCGAAACACTAGAATCCAAAGCTCTGATTCCAAATGTTGTGTAACCAGCTCCAAAAATAGAAGAAAATAGATATCAACGCCTTACAAATGAGCCACTTCAACGGGGAAACCTCCAATATATTACATAAATGAACAATTCGTGGATGATACAAATGAACAAAACCTTCTTCTATATATAGGAGTCCATGGGGCCACAATATATTCCTAGTGGCACCACAATGTAATCCTAGCTGACCTAACAATAATAATTTAAGGGCACAATAACAACAATATGGGTGTTATAGGGGTACAACAATAAAAATAAGGAGGGCTACACTAACATAATAAGGGACTATTAATATAGGGACTTAACATGGGGCATCGCATAGCTGGAATTGATAGAGAATCAAATTTCAAAGGCTTATACGCATGCTCAAGTTTCTTAGTGATATCATAGTCTTGAAGAATATCAGTAATTCCAAGGTATAACACTACGTCATAATCCTCACGAAACAACTCTCCCTCAAGATGTGAATCACGTTCACTTCTTGGTGGCTTACGATTCGCCCTGGCAGGCATGTTCACACCTAGTCGAATGCCCAGCCTTCCAATTCCAGGAAGAACCAGGTCTGATTGATCCACATGAGAATCAGGCACAGGGACACGACCACTCTTACGTTGTGATTTTCTTGGGACTAAACCCATGCGTCTTTTAATATTGTGCCCATCTTCTTCAAACTGACATTTCATAAGTTGTATCAACAAAATGAGGCATATTTGTAGAATGTCCTGGTGAAAAGTTCGCAGGAAAATGATGAGCTTGCAGGTCTAATCTCAAGATCGTGCCATCGATGTGCATCAATAGATATAAGTGATAGGGATGAAAGAATCCTTTCATTTATAGGTGGATGAGGAAAACTCGATTCCTCCATTTCTTGGACCTTCTGCACTAGGTGGAACAAATATATTTGTTGGACCATTGGCACTAGGTGGAGTCATGTTGAAATATAGTGAAACAAGTTTCTTCACTTCAGGTAATGTGGAATAGGCCCACCAATTGATCCTTGGCAGATTATAGTTGACTCAACCTGGTGTATCAGCCACTGAATCCCCAAATTATCGAAGCTTAGAATCATATATATAGCCTCTGAGAGTAGTGATGCTATATTGTGCCTTGCCACTTCCCGTGCATGTTAGCTAAAGCTCAATCGAAAATATGAAGTGCGCATATGATTTTGTCTTCGAGACACCCCAAATGCAACAAAGCGTAAAGAGAATCCTTCAAGGACTTTCCATCAAGACGTATATTGACAAACAATAATATCTTTGAAATTCTTCCCAGGCTAGGTTGGGGAATATGTGTGAGTTTTGAATTCTTGTATGGTACATCCTGCTCCCAGTTTGGCAATTGCAAAAATTACATCTTTGGACATGCCAACTCTTATTAATAAATTGAATTTCTTTCAGGCGGTCTCTAGTAGAAGCACTATGGAAAATATGCTCACTTCTAGACAGATCAACCAGATGCAGATTCTTGTTTGAATCCCAGCCATGACCACATTATCTCCCAAATGGCCAATTGAAGGATTTAGCGAGCCTTGCAATGTGCAGTGTTATTGAAGGGAAACATCGAAGGAGATGAATATTTACTCAAATACACTTCGAGGATCATTCCAGCACTGCTGGTGCTAGACTTATTCACCTGCTATCAAGAAGATATCTATTAATTACGATATTATTCACAAAAGATTTATTCAATTCAATTAATAAAATAATTTATAATTTAATTCTAAATGCCTCTACCCATCAACTTAATAATATAAAACGAATTAAAACACTAGGTACAATCATGTCTTTATTTGATAAAAAACCATAAAAATTTGGACAAAGATGCAGCTCAACATCCCCCCATGTTGAACTTCTAGCACGTCCTTGTGCAAGCCAAAACTATAAGACTATGAAATAAGGCAGGGAAAATGTCAGCACATATTTTAGCAAGTAAAGATGAAGATGTCTGATGTTGTAATGCATTCATTCACCCGCAACATTGTTATTATTATTACATTACTAGCTAAAACCATGTGAAATGATAAAACAAGATCAGGTACCGAAAGTAGACATGATGGAGGAAATAGTGTTTGCACATACCTATTACCTTGTCTGAAATGAATTCCATATTTTTTTTATGCCTGAATTCTTATGATGAAAATCAAATTTTGTTCAAAAACTGCAGTTTCAAAATAATAACACAAGATTCCTGCACCTACTATAACAATCTCGTACCTAGGTCATGCAACACATATTTAGAGGCAATTACAATAAATACACATTGATGGCAACCAACACCTTGTGAGTAGTCATCATTGAGTAATTCATCACTTTGAATACCATGAAACTTAAAGTGACTTATGATACCAATCAACAACCTCTTTATTGAACACTCTAAATTACGTTGTCATCTAGATTCAAAACTAAATTTCCTCTTAATCTAGTACAAAGAATTACCTTCACTAAGGGTACCACATCATTAAATATTCTTTATTTTTGAAAATAGAACTCAAAGCATCATGTTAAAATCATCTTAAAACCATTTTAAAATAAAAAGGATGAGTCTTAGGGAAACAAAAGGATAACCAAGCAAATCATAGTATGCAGTTAACTTTAATACCACAGACATGGCCCTGCTACCCATAGGTGTCCATAACTTTAGCAGGGATGTCTTTTGACCCATCAAAATGTCTGTGTCCCACTCACTAGGAGTGGATTCAAAGTTATATTATTTGAATTTTTAGATGAAGGCCACTATCCTAGCTTGGTAACTAGCTGGTGGCAGTGCCACTCATAAGAAGTCACATGGATGAACAGGTTGGCTCATGATGAGACCTCCTGTCTTCCATATTTTTGGCTGAAATCCATTGCTCTAGCTTGGTGACCAGTAGTAGTAATGTCATGCATGTTAGGTCTCATGATCGTGGTAGGTCGGCTCATCACGAGACCTCCTATACTTCCCTAAATATTTGTAAGCTCCGATTATGATTGACATTAAAGGTTACTTAATAAGTGGGGAGAAAAATCTACTCCTTAAGAGTATAGAATGACGTGAAATTTTTTTAATGACTAATCATTGCTGGCTAATTCCTCTACCCTAAGGATTTATTAAAGATATCCCAGACAATGACTGAAATATTCCTTGAGTTAATAATGCTAGTGTTCTCCTGAATAGCTCATTATGATCTTAACAAGAGTGGTCCACCATAAGGGGTTTTCCAATAGTACCTTTTAAGGGAAACTGAAAATATATATCCGAGACGACAACTTATTAGAGTGATTAATCATGGTTACTTTTGAAAAATCATGAGGTATTAGAGTGAATTATACTCAACAATATTTGTCATAAATGTGTGTGTTAACAACTAATGTGGATCAAAAGTAGTTTTAACAGCCATGATTTAAAATTCAAAAACCTAATAGCAGTTTAACTGCTTTATTCATTTATTCTCCTACCCTATTTTACCCTAAGAGGCAAAAGATTCTCATGTAAGTATAGGAGTACTTCCAATGAAGCCATGTGCATAACAAAATGCTGATTACACTCACACTTAGTTTTAAAAAATAGACTTCAAGACATACGAATGCATGAGAAACGGGTTGCTTCAATTGATATGGTACCAAGAGTTTCTGAATGCTGAGGAAATAAGATGGCTTGATGACTTCTTGAAACCAACATTCAATGGAATCCACATATTTAAGATTCTCCAACTGATGCAAATCTAACACATTTTGATAGTCACTCTCCTGTAGGCACAAAGAATCTAGTGAAAGACAAAAGATAAATCCCGCAAGTTCATGCTCAAATATTTTATTTTAAAATTGAAAAGAATGGTTGAGAGACATTATAGGGTTTTAAGTTTCAACAACATTTCTAGAAAAATTTCCAATAAAATATTTCTCCTTTGGTGGTCTTTGAATTCCACCTTCCTGGGGTGAATGTTTTACGGTAATGGGGGAAGTTTCTGAATTCATTCCTTTTCCAAACATGGAAGATGTAGCATTTTGTTCGACATGGGAATCAATGGAAAGAATAGGTGGTTCAAACTATTGTGCAACCTGATTTAGGTTTAGGATGTAGTTTGGGCTAGGGTTTACACTAGGGTTTGGGTTAATGTGTGGACTAAGGTTTGGATTTGGATTGGGATTAGGATTTGGACTAGGTTTAGGTCTAGGTTTTAAATCAGAATTAGGGTTAGGTCTAGGGTGTGGATTAGGTTTAGGACTAGGGTATGGATTAGGGTATGAAATAGGGTATGGAATAGGGTTAGGGTATGGACTAGGGTATGGATTAGGGTTAGAGTATGGTTGCACATGCGGTTGGGACCATAGAGGAGGAAAAATTAATGGTGCATTGGAAATAAATTGTGGTTGTTACTGGTTCTCATATGATTGAATTTGCATGGGATATTTCCATAGAGATAAGGATCCAAATGATTCTTGAGGCAATGGAGATATCTGGCTTGAGGATGAGGGCCATGGTGAGGGCCACTACATCCATGAAGTAGGATATTCAATTGGAGGAGGATTAAAAGTTTTCCATGACACTGAAGGATTATAAACATGTTGAGGAACCTGCTTAGGACAATAAGAATTATTCCAAGTATCAAATGGTGTTGGGTTTTGACTTATACCTGGTGGTTGATTTGATTCCTTACTTGATTCCCTGATTACCTTTCGTAATCGTGGCAGTGATGGGAAATGTTCAATTGCATGACCATCCTCACAAATTTCGCAAACTTTTAGACCGCTAAGTGGACACTTTCCAAGGCAATGTTTCTTTCAACAGTTGGCACATAGGATAAGCATTGGTTCTTCATCCTTCTCTTGTTCCTACAAATCCTCTATTTTTGAAATCAAATATTTAATTACATTTAATTTATGTTCAAGAAAGGTGTTAAATTTTGCAATTGTGAATTCTTCATCGGATGACTTGTCTGTCTCTGTAGCAACATAAAAACTCCTCATTGCATGATTCCTCAAAATACCATTTTCTTGTCTTCAATAATCCAACTGGTACATTCTATCATCACACAGATTAGTACACAAGGATTCTTACAGTACCCCAAAAATGATATAACGTTGAAGACTAGATTCTCAAGATAAATTAATTTAAAAGTTATTGGCTAAAAAAAAAATCTCACCACACCTGCATGAAGGGAAAATGTTGAATCAGAGTACTATTTAATCTATGAAAATAGAAGCAATTTGGAAATTAAATGTCTAAACCCTGCTTCTACTTCTACACATGAAGGAAATAAAATTTTAATAAATAGCCAAGATGGCCAGACTTTGGAGCAACTCCATAAAAGTGGATATGTGGCTCTTCACTCACATCTTATCATACACTCTCTGCCCTTTGATGTCCTACAATACCCTTGAAACTCTGTAAGAAATTTTTTACCTAAGCCAAAATACAACTCCCCGACAATGGCGCCAAAATGTTGGTCGGTTTAATTGTTGGATTAAACCTCTCAATATTAATTATCAACCCGGGAGTCGTAAATGTGAGTTGTACTGCGTCTTGGCTTAGCTTAATGGTCATAATATAAATATTCCTTTGTAATGATAAACAAGGTACTGGAATGAAACACACATTTGCTGGCAAATAAACAATCTTGAAAAGGAGATATACTTAACCAATTTCATTCACTGTAAACTCCATACTGCAATCAAAATATAAGGAAATTCAAGGCAATCCTCAATCATTCTCGCTCTCCTATGATATCTTGAAAACCCTGATCTATTTTTTCCTTTCATCAATTTGAAACTAACACTCGAAACTAATCTTGAGATAAGAAAAAAGACACACACATTATTCTAATGATAACTCACACTTGAAACTAACTATCTAAACTACTCTTTATAATAAATTCAAGATTCAAATTAACAAAGGGCAGTTCTAACTATTGCTAGAACAAAACCACTCAGCTTCATGTAAAATAACATTTAAAAGATCCTATTAAAAATATCATTGTAAATAATCTAAGAAAAAAATTTAATTCAAAGACTTTGATCTAAATGAAATGAATTATTCAATAAACAAGCTCACTCTTCAAAATAAAATCATGTAACTCAATAATGAAAACGAAATCACTGCTACCTTCACAATCAAATCCGCACTCAAACTTGCTCTTATAAGGAAATAATTACACTATGAAAATAAGAGTGAATCTAATTAAAAATAAATCTAAAACAAGAAAGATTCTAATTGAAAGAGATCTAATTATTGAGTGAAGTCCTCAGATGCATAAACAAATTAAATAATCATTAAAACCTACAACATTCAAATAAATTACATAATCCAAACCTTGAATTAATATTCTAAATGGCAGTGTTAACATATTCAAGTTCAAAACATTGACATTTGTTCTCAATCCATACTCAAATTCAAAGCACTAAAATTTTTTCTCACTATTGAATCAAACTCAAAAATTACATGCGCCCATTGCATTCTATTTTAACAATAGGAATAGAGTATAACTCTATATTAAAAATCAAGCACATATTATGTAATGAGTTCAAGTTTCACAATAATTCCTTAGTCCATTTATTGGCACAATCCCACTATGACAAAAAACTCTTTGAAATTGAACCTTACCTACCACAACTTCACACAAAACCATAAATAGGAAAATTATGTTGTAAAAGTCACGCACACATCTAATTAATTTACATTTATTTTTCAAGCTTACCTCCAAAGGTGGTGGGCCCTCCCACTTCTGGAGTAAGCCTGCTTACTACAACCAAGGAAAGATTTAAAACATCAAATACAACATTCGAAATGAATCATGGCAACATGATTCTGCTCACAACTTGAAGGTGATCATGTGCTTTGAAAACAACATCCAGAAATCGATTTACAGAATTCTGACACAATGATTACATAGTTGTTCCTATGTCTATTACATTCATCCCATCCGATGCCCATTCTACAGCTGAGAAAATTTACTTTACATTTGAGAAATCCTGCCCTTCTACATCTAAGAAATTAATTCCTTTTATTCCTATCGACCCCAACTTATCTAATTGACAGAATCACCTCTATCTAATTGACGGACTCACACTAATTAAATATTTGTTTTCTAAATTATGGATTAACCCCCCTCCCCCCCTGTGCACAATGCTCTCCTTTACATATATAGAAGAAAAATTGCTTCTAATTAAAAATTGATAGTTACAGAAAACATAAATTTAGGATTCAGGTTGATATGAATTAAACAAAAATCAAAACAATGAGATTTTGTTTCTAATTTCGGTTTGAGCTGGTGTGATCCGGCTTCTGGAAGAATTTGGTCCTCATGCATTGCTGGCAGAGGCATCGCACAACTAGCTGGGGCATCACACAACTGGAATTGATAGAGAATCAAATTGCAAAGACGTATACTCATGCTCAAGTTTCTTAATGATATCATAGTCTTGAAGAATATCAATAATTCCAAGGTATAACACTACGTCATAATCCTCACGAAACAACTCTCCCTCAGGATGTGAATCACGTTCACTTCTTGGTGGCCTACGATTCGCCCTGGTAGGCATGTTCACACCTACTCGAATGCCCAGCCTACCAATTCCTAGAAGAACTAGGTCTGATTGATCCACATGAGAATTAGGCACGGGGACATGACCGCTCTTACATTGAGATTTTCTTGGGACTAAACCCATGCATCTTGTAAAATTGCACCCATCTTCTGCAAACTGACATTTCATAAGTTGTATCAATAGAATGAGACATATTTTTAGAATGTCCTGGTGGAAAGTTGGCAAGAAACCGAGGAGATCGCAGGTCTAATCTCAAGGTCGTGCCATGGATGTGTAGTAATAGATCTACGTGATAGGGATGAAAGAATCCTTTCATTCAGAGGTGGATGAGGAGAATGTGATTCCTCCATTTCTTGGACCTTCCGCACTAGGTGGAACAAAATCTTTGCTGGACCATAGGCACTAGGTGGAGTCATGTTGAAATATAGTGAAACAAGTGTCTTCGCTTCAGCTAATGTGGAATAGGCCCACCAATTTATCCTTGGAAGATTACAGTTCACTCAACCTAGTGTATCACCCACTAAAGCCCCAAATTCTCGAAGCTTATAATCATATATATAGCCTCTGAGAGTAGTGATGCTATATTGTGCTTGGCCACTTCTCATGCATGTTAGCTGAAGGTCAATAGAAAATATGAAGTGCACATATGATTTTGTCTTCGAGACACCCCAAATGCAACAAATCGTAACAAGATTCCTTCAATGAATTTCCATCAAGAGGTATACTGAAAAAAAAACAATATCTTTGAATTTCTTCCCAGGCCAGGTTGGGGTAGATATGTGAGTTTTGAATTCTTGTATGGTACATCCTGCTCCCAGCTTGGCAATTGCAAAAATTACATCTCCGGACATGCCAACTCTTATTAATAAATTGAATTTATTTCAGGCGGTCTCCAGTAGAACCACTATGGAAAAATATGTTCACTTCTAGCCAGATCAACCAGATGCAAATTCTTGTTTGAATCCCAGCCATGACCACATTATCTCTAGAATGGCCAATTAAAGGATTTGACGAGCCTTGCAATGTGTAGTGTTACTGAAGGGAAACATCAAAGTAGATGAATTTGTACTCAAATACACTTCAAGGATCATTCTAGCACTGCTGGTGCTAAACTTATTCACCTGCTATCAAGAAGAAATTTATTAATAACGATATTATTACACAAAATATTTATTCAATTTTATTAATAAAAAAAATTTATAATTTAATTCTAAATGCCTCTACTCATCAACTTAATAATATAAAACGGATTAAAACACTAGGTAAAATCATGTATTTACTTGATAAAAAATGAAAAAAGTTTGTTCAAAGATGCAGCACAACACATTTGTTAATTCTATATATAATTTTCATCTATTAAAAATAAATTAATATTTAAATTGTTTTCTCTTATATTAATTTTTGCAATATTAATGATTAATTAAATATTAATATTAATATTTTAAATTAAATAGTTTTATTATTATTATTAAATATAAATATAAATATTTATTAATTTAATATTTTTAATTAATTAATAAATTAATGCTTAATAAAAATAAACCAATTGATATTAATTAAATAAATATTAATTTAAATATTTTTGGAATCTAAGCTTCTGTGATCCATAATACAAATTAGTAGAAACTATTTCGGTAATAATCACATGCAAAAGAACGTGGTTGACGCGTTTTGAACCAACCAGTGTGGATCATCATTAGGACTATGATGAACCACACTGGTTGGTTCAAAACGCGTCGACCACGTTCTTTTGCATGTGATTATTACTGAAAGAATTTCTACTAATTTAAATATTGTTAAATAGTAAATATAAATATTGTTAATTAATTAAAATATTTTTTTTATTTCCATCATTATTAATTAATTATTTATTTATTTAATAACGTAATAATTAATAAAAAGTAATAATTTATTAATTTATTAAATAATTCACAATGCGATGTTGGACCATGGTTGACCATGTTTGAATTGATAAAAAATGGTTGATCATGATTGATATTATAAACCAAGGGAGTAATAAAGCTCACAGATTAATACTAAAAATCCAAGAGATTATAAACCTAAGGGAATAGTGTTAGATATAACACTTTTTTGATTGATAAATTAGATAAATATCTTTTGGGTTAATGATCTGATTAATCTGAAATACAATTATTGTGAAGACCTAGCCTAGATATTTTAACTAAAGGTAGAATTATCATTTAATTTAAAGACAATATTAAGGAAAAGAGCATGTTTATAGGTCAACATTTATTTGATGATAACATACAAGTAAAATTTATTTGCAACATACTAAACAAGTAATAAATTTCACTGTAGAAATTTACAGAAGTAATGAACAATCGAAGAATACTTGTATCAATAGCTTGGTTGAGATACTCTTGATTTCTTTTAGATGATCCTCTTGCAGTACTCAATTGAATTTACCTCCCAGCCAACTAAGAATAATTTCCTAGCCCAAGGGACCTCCACAGGCTCCCTAGCCCTCTAAACCCC